>CABHPQ010139437.1:26730-40690 GCA_902168405.1 Peromyscus aztecus | reverse complement strand
TCCCCAGTATTCACATTTAGTCATTACTACCCAATCAAGTTAGACTACAACGCTCCCTTTCAATACTCTTCCATCCCAGGTCCTCCACATTCAAAAATTTGTTAATATAAAACAATTAATTTATATTAGAATGTTATTTCCTCTGCAAGTGCACATTTCTGGCAGACAGTTTAAATAAAGAATCAAGTGAGATGTTTTAGATATTTGAGTGTGTGTGTGTGTGCATATGTGTTATGATCATGGTTGTGGGTAGAGTGATATGTGAATGGTACATATATGAAAAAGTTAGAAAACAACCTTGAATGTCACTTCAGGTGCCTTCCACATTTTTGTTTGAGACAGGATGGCTCATTGAGCTGGAACTTTGCCAAGTAGGCTAGGATGACTGGCCAGCGAATGTGGAACATTATTCTGTCCCCACCTCCCATCTTGCCATCAATGGGGTTATAGGCACATGGCACTATGCCCAGATTTTTATATAAATTCTCATGATCCAAACTCCACATTTGTGAAGCCAGTGCTTTACTGGCTGAGTCGAGTTCCTAAGCCTAGATCTTTGCTTAAGGCTAGTGTTTCTATTCCCTCATCCACTGTTTAAGGGCTCCTGTACAGTACAAAGCAATAGTGATAACATTTCCACAGTCAGCACAGTCATATGAATAGGAAGAAAAAATGTAAAATAAAAAAGCAACATATGAGACCTGAAATGATAAAAGTATCAGCAATGTCATGAAGGAAATAACATATGATATGGAATAAATAGAAAGAGGTATAGGAGGAGTGAACTAAGAAGGGGCAGGTGTGAAAACCATCCTGAGTGTGAGATGTGAGGACAGCTGTTAAACATGAGCACTCAGGATGAGGAAGGGCAGTCATTAACGAAGAAGCGGGAGTACATAGTCCAGTCCCAAGCCATGTACAACGCCAAGAGGGGAAAACACCTTGACTGCCTTAAGAAACTAAGGACAATTTAGCTAATGGAAAAGAAAAGAGTCAGGAGTTCTATTGGGTTAGGATGTACAAACTATGCTGCTTTGGTGAGCCTTGAATAATATTCTTGAAGGACGGGAAGGTTGCTTCAGAATTACATTGAGCAAGGAGGGGATATCAAGAAAACAAAAGATTTGGACACTGTGTGGATGAATGCAGTGAAGAACCAGAAAAAAAAGTCATAATCAACTAGATGGGTAATGTGGTCAAGAAAAAGAAATTGAAGAGGAAAAGGATCCCCCAACCACTGTCAGAATTCTTTTAATGACAACTTCAGTGGCTCCCAAAATCTACACATTTTTCCAGCTGGCTAAGATTCTCTTTGGAACTAGAAGAAACATGAAGAACAAGCAAACAAATAAATAGAAATATAGCTTTGAGTAAACAAGGGCATTTCATGACAAAGTGATTTACTGGGGCTGGATGAAGGCAGTCATGAAATTAATTAGAAGGGTCCTCTTTCTTCTCTCATGAGCATAGAAGCCTCCCTCCCTCCCAGCCTACCATAATGCCCCTTCCACAGGGAAAGGCACAGGCCACCTTCTGTTCCCTGGCAAGTAAATCGATCACTACCTATGAACTATTTGACACGGAAGATAATCCCTGGCTGCCTTTCTTTTACTTAGGCTCTATTTACAGCCTAGCAAACAACCATGGATCATTTGAAAATTAGCTTCAGTAACCCCAATGATTAATGCAGAGTTTAGCAGATTTCTTGAAGGCTGCCCTGGTGAGAATCTGTGCTGCCTCACCTGAGCAGAAGGATGCAATGGGTCAGCATAAGTCCCATCCAATGGAGGCAGGAGCCCACTGATGCTCTACCTCTTCCTGGAATCTTATGTGCTTCTAGAGCTCTGTCTCCTCACTAGTGATAAGTTGGCCTTGGAGACAGGTTGGGGATACAGGGACTACCAAGGCTGCAGAAACAAGTGGCAGACTAGAGGGTTAGGGCATGATGTATATACTTTAAATCAGCTGTCTATTAACAACAAATTAGGTTCTCTTCTGGTGTTTGGGGAGTGTTGAGGATTTTTTTTCCCTCTCTGTGTTCTCTTGGCAATTTTTCAAAATATTCAAAGTAGAGATCCATGGCCAGGCACTAGGCTGAGCTCTGGGAATCCAATCAATGAGAGAGAGGAAGGATTCTGAAGGCAGGGAATGTCGAGATCATGATGGGAAAACGTGCAGAGATGACCAACCACACTAGTAGAAACACATGAACTGTGGACTAATAGCTATGGATCCCCCATAGGACTGGACTAGGCCCTCTGGATAAGCAAGACAGTTGTTTAGCTTGAACTGTTTGGGGGGCCCCCAGGCAGGGGAATTGGGATCCATCCCTGGTGAATGCATGGGCTTTTTGGAGCCCAGTGTCTAGGGTGTGACACCTTTTGCAGCCTTGGTGCAGGGAGGAGGGGCTTGGATTTGCCTCAGCTGAGTGTGCCAGGCTCTGCTGACTCCCCATGGGAGACCTTGACTTGGGGGAGGTGGGAATGAGGGGTGGATTGGGGGGAGAGGCTGAGGGGCAGGAGAAGGGGGAATCTGTGGTTGGTATGTAAAGTGAATAGAAAAATCTCTTAATAATAATAATAATAATAAAATTCAAGCATATAAATGATCTCAAAACTGGTATCAGTTCCAAAAGCAGTTCAAACTAACCAGATCAGATTACCACCCCTAGACAAATGGTGCCCTGATTTTCAGAGCCTGGGATGCATACAGTCACAGTGACATACTTGATAAAGCCTCTTCCCTATCTAGATAATACCCAGGTAGACAGATTCCATAATACTCTATGCTAAACCTTTCTGGGCCTGGATAGCTCAGGTTATGATGTTTCTAGGCTCGTTGAAAGAGAAGCAGGAGAGTGCTCAGCTGGCCCTGGAGTGTGTGCAAAGCCATCTGGAAGAATAAAGGTCCAATCCTACTTTCATTGCCAGCTTTCCAAGCAGAACTTGCTGGATTTGGAAAATTCTAATGTATAACGTGTCTGGCCTTCCAGGACGTTCTGAGATGTAGGTCAGCCACAGTACACAAACTACACACATCTCAGTATAAACTGGTTAATAAGGTTTGCAACTTTTTAATAATTCCATCTATGGCATACTTCTCTAAAGGTCATTCAGAAGAGCTTTGCAAATGTCTCTGGAAGGCTTTCTGATGGTGAGGGCTTCTCCCAAGACATGATGGCTCTTTACCTCCTTACATGAAGAGAAATTGTGCTCAATTATTGAATAAATAGAAACATCACTGAGGAATTTTGTTCCCTAAGCATACTGGCAGAGTGGGCAAAAGCACAAAACTTTTGAAAATGGCATATTAGTTAACTGCTAGAATTTCTAACTCCTAATGCATACTAAAATTAAATAAAAAATCCATTATCCATTCATGCATGCAAATTCATTTGTTAAAGTCTTTTTTTAAATCTTTTTTATTAAATTTTTAAATCTATTTTACATACCAAACACAGTTTCCCCTCCCTCCTCTCATCTCTCATCCCTTCCCCCATCTCCTTCTACTCCCCCCATCCACCTCTCAGAAAGGGTAAGGCCTTCCATGGGAGTCAACAAAGCGTGACATAACAAGTTGAGGATGGACCAAGCTCCTCCTACCTGCATCAAGACAGAGGGAGGCATCCAACCATAGGGAACAGGTTCCAAAAAGCCAGCTCCTACACCAGGGACAGTTCTTAGTCCCACTGCTAGGGCCCCCCCAAGCAGACCAATACACACAAATATCACCCAGATTCTGAGAGAGGGCTTAGGCTTGTCCCATGCAGGCTCCCTAGCTGTTGCTCTGGAGTCTGTGAGTTCCCAATTGCTTGGGTCAGCTGTCTCTATGGGTTTCTCCTTCATGATCTTGACCTTCATAGTCATATAATCCCTCCTCCCTCTCTTCAACTTGAATCCTGGAGCTCAGACCAGTGTTTGACTGTGGATCTCTGCATCTGCTTCCATCGGTTACTATATGAAGGTTCTATGATGACAATTAGGGTAGTCACCAATCTGATTATAGGAAAAGGCCAGTTCAGGTACCCTCTCCACTATTGCTAGGAGTCTTAGCTGGGGTCATCTTTGTGGATTCCTGGGAATTTCCCTGATACTAGGTTTCTCCCTATTCCCATAATGGCCCCCTCTATCAAGATATCTCTTTCCTTGCTCTCCTCCCTCTTCATTCCTCCCCCAATTCCAGCCATCCTGGTCCCTCATGTTCCTATTTCCCATACCCTCCCCTATACCCCTTCATGCCCCCAGTTTACCCAAAAGATCATATCTATTTCCCCTTCCCAAGTTGATCCTCTTAGGGTCCTCCTTGTTACCTAGCTTCTCTGGGTCTGTGAACTGTAGCCTAGTTATTTTATTTACATCTAATATCAACTTACAAGTACATACTGTGTTTGTCTTTCTGGATCTGCAATAACTTGCTCAGGATGATTTTTTTCTAGTTCTATCCATTTGCCTGCAAATTTCATGATGTCATTTTTTTCTTAAGAATTTTTTTATTCATTTTACATACCAACTACAGATTCCCCTTTTCCCTCCTCCTGCCCCCAAGCCTTCTCCCTTCCAACCTAATCCCCATTCCCTCCTTCAACAAGATAAGGCCTCCCATGGGGAGTCAACAGAGCCTGGTATATTCAATTGAGGCAGGCCCAAACCTCTCCCCCTGCATCAAGGCTGTGCAAGGTGTCCCACCATAGGTAGTGAGCTCCAAAAAGCCAGCTCATGAACCGGGGATGGATCCCAATCCTACTGCCAGGGTTTCCCTTAAGCAGATCAAGCTACACAAACATCTTGCTTATGCAGAGGGCCTAGTTCACTCCCATGGAGGCTTCACAGCTGTTGGTCTAAAGTACAAGATGTCATTGTTTTTATACTGCTGAGTAATATTCCATTGTGTAAATATGGAATGACACTATATTTTGAAATAAAGGCCAATATCGCTGATGCCTTTATTTAAAAAATAGGAGAACAGGACATAAGAGTCATACCTAGGACAGTTCATGTCAAGGCACACAGGAAGAAATATGTTCTTATACAATCCAAGGAGAGGGGCCTCATAAGAATTCAACCCTGTCTATATCTTTACTCTGAAATTTCAGTCGCCAGAATTAGAGAAAATAAACTTCCACTGCCCTGGTCACCTAATGCGTGGTGCTTTATTATGGCAGGGTAGCTAACACAGAGAGACACACTTAACTTCACAATACAGCAACATGTGCATAAACACGTGACATCTCAGAAAGTACAAAAGTACAACTCACTGTCACGGGGGATGGTTAAGAAACAGCCAACTTTAACCAGGGATATAGCTCAATGGCAGAGTTCTAGCATGCAAAAGGCCATCAATTCATTCTTCAACCCTCTGCCCTACCATAAGGAGAAAGAGACAATCCACTTGCACTAACTCCCATGAGTAGTTATGATACATATGTTCAACTAGAAGACATGTTTTTCTACATGATGCCCATTTTGAACCTAATTTCATTTGTCAGGCATCTCCCAGAGCACTTCCTATTCTAGGAGCTGAAAACTGTCATTTCCCAGGTATTGTGGCCTTACCACTTCTAAGAATCCACCCACCCCCTCCTGTCCAGGACAATGAGTTATGACTTAATATCTTCAATGACGGTCCATTAACAAAAATGAAAACTGCTGCTAAGTGTTCATTAAGATAAGTAATATCACCTAAGTCTAATTGCTTTCTCAGACTATGAAAATCACTGATGTACTTTGATATTTTACTGACCCTCTGCACCAATAGCTTCCAAAACTAAGTGTCTATCTCAGGAGGGAAATATGCCAGAGAGAGGAGAACGAAACTTTCAAGCTGACATTTGATCAATCCACAATTAACATTATTCCCATGTTAACATAGTTCCCTGATGCTTGATCTATAGAGAGCACAATACTGGGAACAGACCCTACATCCTCAGTGAGGGCAGTAAGCACCAGAAGAAAAAAATGGTTCTTGACAAAAGGAGAAAATTCACCTAGCCACATTATATTGTTTGTATTCCTCCAATGATATGAAATAAACAGAAGAAAAGAATGTAAGCTTCCTTTTTGGATAACAGTAATGAAAAAGTATGAGTGACAGTGTCATAGGTCACTAATCATGGAAGTAATTAACATTACAGAAAACCTGACATCATGTGAAAGGAAGTATACTACATGGCTGTGTGAGATCTGTCAACTGATTTCATCTTCCTGACCAGACTATGAAATAGCATTACTATGTTATCATTTCTGTGGTGCAGAAACTGAATAGTCAAGTATTTAAGTCACTTTTCTAAGGTTACATAATTGAGAGCTTCCTGCTAAGATCTACGTACTGGAAGGTTCCCTGCTGATACTACATTTAGATACTATCTTCTCATGCCATTAGTAAATACACAAGCAAGGACCCATAGTCTGAACAGGATGCCAAAGATATATTTTTCTAATTTCTCTACCAGTACTCTGTTTACAAGTTGGATTTTTGAAATAGTGAGAGCCACTGTGCAGAGCAGGCTGATCTTAAGCATCCAGTCCTCCTGCATCAACCTCTTTTGTGGTAGGATTTCAAGTATCCAGGCCATCTATGCCTACTCTCAGCAGCCGAGCAGAAGAATCCATTATTATGTAACATCATCAATACTTCTTTCATTTTTTTCACTGTAATTATATAACTGAATAAAATTTTTTGTAATGAAATAAAATATGGATACACAATGGAGTCACTTATGAATGAAAATGCAGTTGGTTAGCTAAAAAACAAACAAATAAACAAAACCAAACAATACAAAAAAAAACCCCTCCCACATTTTCTTAGGCAATCTTCTGTTGTAGGATTGAAGGATGAAGGATGGGGTAAAAGGGAGGGTTGGGAGAATAGGGAGAAACATGAGTAACATACAATAAAATCTGTATGAAACTTAAAAAGTAAATAACTGGAAGGAAAGTAATAATAAATGACAGCAATATTTTTTTCAAAAAGCATAGATGGTAAGTCAGTTAAAAGTCCTGTCGAATTAAGGTTGAAGGGAGACACAGTGGAAAGAATCTTAAAATCTTCATTTCCGTAGAAGAGGGAAAATGGGGAAGGAGAGCTGACTCCATGAGAGGAGAAAGTAATGCTGCCTCGGTCAGTAACTCCATGTGAAGAGTGAAACCTGGGCTCCACCACCTGGCAAGTTCATGTCAAACTAGGTATGGTTTATGTATAAACTGGCATTTAATGTTAATTTCCTCATTTTACTGAGGCAGCTACGAATTTTGTCTGACACTGGGTACCTTGATTACAGTAGTAATTTCCCAGTGCACATGATGCTACTATGAGCCCTAAACATCAGATTTACTGAGACAAAACCCCAAGTCAATCAATCACCATCCAATAGAGAGACATACAATTACCAAAAGGAATTCTTCTCAAAATCTCCACCTGTGAGTGACTGGAAGAAAAGTACACCAGTGTGCATCCCAAACTCCTGATGCCTTTAGAACAAAGCAAGTGTGGGGAAGGATGTGAGTTTTAACTGTGTCAGATGGAAAGGTCCGAGATGACATTAAAGGAGAAGAGGAAGATGCTGACTTCCAGTTCCATGCAAATCTGTACATCTGCATTACTGATCAGGTTCATAATAGTAAGTCCCCCAAAGGGCTATGATTAGTAAGGGGTACTTACTCTGTGACTTGGGAGAACCCTGCACAGAAGAGTCCTGTTGTTGCTAATAGAACTGAGGGTCAAACACCTCTGCAAAGTATCCCCCATTTTCTCCTTTTGTTTCCTAATGCCTATATCTCAGTTCTTAGCACACACAACCAGTAAGGGCAAACCAGTCCCCCACCCTTAGCTCTGTGGTTGTAAGCCCTTTCTGAAAACACTCCTTTAGCACTGCTCCAAACTGCAGCTGTTTAGAGAAATTTCACTCATCTGTACCCACTGATTGACTCTGTAATTAGTCCAAAAAAACAAACAAACAAACAAACAAAACAAAAAAAACCCTAAAACATATTGTTGAAAAAATCCCTAAGCTTCCTTTTAAAACTTTTTTGGTAGAATTTTCCATTTATTTCTCAATTTCTCCACTCTTATCAACTGGCAAAAATAAACACAACCCACAGTAATAATTGATCCATGAAGTATGGCCTACCAAAAAATTGTAATGTCAAAGACATGGGCTAGATAATTATCTGCCCTTAAAATGTGACCTAATGAGAATGATAATGTCTAAGATGTGGACTATGTAGTAAGGAGTCAAAAGATGTCAAAGATAATATTTCTGAAATATTTATAAAGTCCTTGGAAAATATAGCCTTACTTGGTAAACACAATTGGCACAACAAAGAAGATTCAAACATGTAGAAAACACAGGAAAAAAAAAGAAAAAGTATTTCAAGATCTGGAGAAAAGTTGGATCTTCTCTTCTGAGTTCCAACTATGACAGAAATGCAGATGTGTCACTCAGATTTCATTGTCACTACTCAGGGTACCTTCATGGGAGTGAAGTAATCTGTTTTTCAACTTTAAAATGTGTGACAATCTTCCAACACCTATCTAAAACAAACAACACAACATTTTTTTTAAACCTATTAGACAAGTATAATGGCTTCTTGAGATCATTTATCTTGTCAAAATAATGTAAAAAGCAATAGACATGAACATGGATGAAAGAAATATACCTTAATACAATCAAAATAGCCCCAATTACAACACAAGAAAAAATATTTTGTTACTTATAAATCTGTACGATATGTATAAAATTTAAGTTTCTTATTTGTTCTTTTCACGTCCTCATGAGAAAGCTTCTATTGGCAGTGAGCAATACTGCAGAATCTTTGCGATGTGATTATCAGTTACCCAATGAATCCTAGTGTTCCAGAAAGCACACACACAGTCTCTTCTGCCCTCTGTAAGAACCAATGCCTAGGACTTCGAATTGCCTTTTCCTCATAACACAAAGGGACTTCCATCTCCTCACCTCTTCCATTGACTCCAGAAGAATAATGGTATTAGTTTATAAAAAAGATGGGGCCTCAGGCTCAGTCAACCTCAAGGATAAAGATGGCCAAGTTCTCACTATCCCAAATCTCTTTCTAGCACTCACTAGAAATTCACCAACTTCCCACTCGATCTTGTCTTTGCTTTCATGTAAATTATAATGCCGTTACTTCTTATTTTCTAGTTCCATACACTTTCGCTCAGACCAACTGAATTAGCACTACTGCGTATGGTCTCGTGGTCTACTTAAGTCTTTATCTTTACCTCTTTCCTGGATTCATACTCATGACCACCTATCCTTTCCCCATCCTCCCCCACCCATAAACGTCTTCCACGTTTCATCTTTTTTGCACCTGTCTACTTTCCAACCCCTGAATGCAGCACCTTCAAAGGAATCTCCATTGCTGCAACTGATTAAAAATACTATGGCCTTAATATTAAGAAAACAGAACTAATGTTTAAGACAGCTATAGCATTTGAACAGAAATTAAGCCCTATACCTCCAAACCTTACAGATACTGATGGTCATATATTTATTTGTAACTCTAAGCCTTTCTGGCTCTTCTCTGGCTTCTCCAGTTTGAGCCATGTCATTAGCATGTCTCTCAGCCATCCAGAGCAAGAGAAGAAAAGCTATCACTACTTCATTTCATATGTTTTAACTTACCAGCCAAATGAATGCTTTGTTAGAGGGGAATTTCTCCCATGCCTCATTCTTTGATGCCGACCGTCTATTTCTAAATGAGCTAAAGTGTTCCGCCCCTTAGCCCTACTCTCTAGTCTCTCCTATGCCATCAACTGGAACTATAGACAACAATATTATGAAAGTATCATTGTACCCATACTGTGACAGTAATGTGAAACACCACTTCCCCTTTCCACAGGTGCGTGTAGCCCTCCTTTGTTTTTATTTTTTCCAGATATAGTATTTATTAGCTATGTGAGAAAGGATAAATCACTTTCACTCTCATGCCATGACATCCTCATTTGTAATGAGCATATGAGTGTATTATAATCTGAAAGAAGACACACACGAGAGAGAGGAGAGAGAGAGAGAGAGAGAGAGAGAGAGAGAGAGAGAGAGAGAGAGAGAGAGAGAGAGAGAACTACTAGATCAGGTTAATAGTTATTTAGCCAGTCCAATATGTTACATAAGCAAATAAACATGTTTCAAGGTAAAGGAAGTGGTAATCAATTCCTAAACATTTTTAGTATGTATGTGCTACTGAGAAGAAACCGAACTTCACCATGTTACTTTTTTTCCCCTGCCAATATAAGGTAATAACAATACCTAACTCCCAGAATTACTTTGAGACCTGAGAATAGCAACATGTTTTACCTTTGGTCCACTATCTTTACTAAGAGCTCTGTGTGTGTGTGTGTGTGTGTGTGTGTGTGTGTGTGTGTATGAGAGAGAGAGAGAGAGAGAGAGAGAGAGAGAGAGAGAGAGAGAGAGAGAAATGCATTGTGTGTGATAGATGTGCATGTGCCCATGTGCGTATAGAGGTCAGAGGAGAACAGTGGGCATCCTGTTCTATAAATCTCCATATTCACTTGAGACAAGGTCTCATTGTACCTGGAACCTGGGACTTACTTTGTGGGGGGCTAGGCTGGTGGCCAGCAAGCCTCCAGAGATTGTTCTTGCTCTTCTTCCTTCAGTACTAGGGTTATAGATGCTCATGGTCATGCTCAGCTTTTTACACAAATGCTGAGGTTTTCAGCTCTGTTCCTAGAAGCACTCTTACTCTCAGAGCCATTTTCCCAGCCCTAATAAAACTATTTTTGATATCTGTCTAAGGAACATGATTTAGAGTAGCAACCAAAATGATTATCTCTGACCCTGGGCAATATGTTTAGCCTATTAACTCAAAAAACGTCACCTTAATTCCTTTCACCATCTTAAAATAAAGAACCTTCTTATTCCATCCCAACATATAGCTGCATCAAACAGATTGCACATGGTTAAGTCAACCATACAGTGTGTGTAGTAGAAAGAGGAGACTCCGGGTTCCAGGCTTTAGATCTTTGTCTTCAGTCACTGACTAAACATCTTGGTTGTGTGAGGTTATTTTGAAACTGTATCGGGAGGGAGTTTTCATTATAAGTAAGGTCTTATTCAGCCTGAGATCCTGAGTTCACTGATGAATGGATGGCTCAGTCCACCATCAAGTCCAACTGAGAAGCCCTATGACCTAGAGAATGTCTCCAAACATCTGAATGTCACCACGAGAAAGCTAGAACTTAGAGTGAATCCACTGGGCATGAAGCTTTCATGAAGACGATAAAAAAGACATTTATTCCTTGTACATCTTTCGAGTTTCTGGGATTACTTTTGAATTGTGGCCAAGACTTAACTTGAAAATCTAAAGGAGTTTAGGATTCTGGAATAATCTGTTTTCCTAGCTAAGAAGCCTGCTTAATATCAGGATGAATGAACATAGTCAGACTGTAGTTCCAAACACTGCTTTGCTATTAATGAGTTGTAGGCAAATATTTAACAAGTCATTTAACTTCTCAAATGCAACATTTCCTTGCAGCATAGTTGCAAAGATTACATGCATGAAGCTTTTGCTTAGTAGCCTAAATGGAGTAAGTGCTCAATAAAAGGTAATCATTATTTTCATCATTAGACATGGGTTATGTCTCTATGAAGTGACCATATTAACAGTACTGAGTGCAACACCATCATTCAAGGAGTGGTAAATGTACACAAGCCATCAGAGACAAGTTAACACTGGGCCAATCAACTTGGCTTAGTTTCCAACAATGGACAAAAGTATCATAACTATAGATAAAGAAATTTTGCTGGTATAAAAGCAATAGGAACAGTATCTATATTCTCTGCAGCTCCTTTCAGCTGTAACATCTTATGTTGTATAATTTTAAGCCAAATATCACTGAATAAATCTCAATATTTTTATATTTATTTGCAAAAGTAGAAACCACTGAGGAGAGAAATGCAGAGTCTCCATCAGCAGACTGAGATTCTCTGGTTTGTTCAAACCCATTAAACATCTTAGAGACAACAACGGCATGCTGATATTTCTTGTATTTATCTTTCAAATGAGAAAAAAGTATTGTTTTTAAAATTAACTCAGCAACTATTGTTATCTTATTGAGACTATCCGCCAGCACATTTGAGAAAACGAATGAAGAAATTAAACTTCTATTGGCATTTTATACATAATATTTCTCTTCATAATTCAATCAAACAACTCCAAACGACTTCATTTCAGGGAAATTCAGTGCTGGTGTCTGAGAACCAGCCTTGTACAGGTAGAGATACCTTGAGACTCAAGAAAGGCAAATGGTCCCAGAATTCCAAAATTTATGACAGATTTAAGGATTAAACTTTATCTTCCATGGAACTCAGCATCGTTACAAGTGTAATTTAGCCGCACCAAGAAGGCTGAAGAAACTTATGTAGTAATACAATACATATGGTTTGTAGCTGGCTAGACTGTACCTGGGCTTTCTCTCATACTAGTTACATGTTCTAATGTCAGTTAGAAAATAGTCTGGCCATCAGGTGACGGTACATGATTCTTGGGTGACTGTTTTAGTGACTTTGCTTGTCCTAGAGGGTTTGGGATGTATACTAGGGTCATTTGTCAAGCAGGACAGTAGCTATAACTAAGTTATCTCTTGTTCTAACAAATTACATTCTTATAATCTCATCTTATTTGGCCACAAATTTCTCTAGATTAGTAAAATAATATATTGAGTAATATGTGTAATATCCTCACAATACATTTACTTACATTTTACTTGACATTTACATACTAAATTTTATTTGAATGATTTTTGAGTTCAAAAATGCTGAAGTAGTCATGTTATTGGAATGGCATTTTATGTCATATCTAATTTGATCTCAGCTTGGATTGCTTATTCTGGTTTTCCTAATTATATTTTCATTACAACAGAATGAGCCAAAACTAAAAATAAGGAAAAAAGAAAATTGTTTCTGCCATTAAAACATCCTGATTTCACCTTGATTTTCACTATCAGGAAACAGTATCATTTTTAAATGTTTGCTTGCATTCTGAGAAAAAGATCTTTAAAGACATATGTTATCTCTCTGCTCAGCATTCTCATTACCATTTAAAGTGTGCTTAAAATCAACTGAAAGTCAACACATCATATAATAAGGTAAAGCTAGCATGTTTGGATCTGTGCAATTTTGAGGAAACACCTGAATTCTCCCAGGGACCATGATGACAGGCAGAAAGATCTTAAACAGGGAAAATGTTCCAAAACATAATCAAGTCTCGGGAAAGATGATGGGTAGTTTCACTAAAATTTCTAAACTTGTAGTTCTTTTATCTACTTGCACAGTGAACAAATCTAGAAAAGTTTTTCCCCTAGCATTATTGCATTAAAAATCACTTCACAGGCTGAAGAAATCATTTAGTAGAAACAGTGCTTGCAGTAGTAAGCATAAGAACCTGAGCTCTGATTTCAAGCACCCATATAAAAAGCTGGGCACTGCAGCAGTGTCCATAATGCCAGGTTATTCCGAGTTCCCCTACCAGCCAGTCTATATAAATCCATCAGCTAGCACAGTGAGAGACCCTGTCTCAAAGACTAAAGTGGCGATTGATTGAGGAAGACACCTAGTATTAGTCAGGCCTAGATACATACAATTACACAAACCTACACACCTAATGTGCACATAAATGCATTCAAAACACACACACACACACACACACACACACACACACACACACACACACAAACTTCAAAATCAGCTTATCTTATGTTACTGTCTAATTTTGGTGTGGTCCACAATTTTAAAAAGCAAAAATGACTAACAGCCAAAAAATATGCTTAAGCTTCAAAAACAAAACAAAAGAAAGGAAGGAAGGAAGGAAGGAAGGAAGGAAGGAAGGAAGGAAGGAAGGAAGGAAGGAAGGAAGGAAGGAAGGAAAGAAAGAAAGAAAGAAAGAAAGAAAGAAAGAAAGAAAGAAAGAAAGAAAAGAAAAGAAAA
>CABHPQ010139437.1:0-24826 GCA_902168405.1 Peromyscus aztecus | reverse complement strand
CACACACACACACACACACACACACACACACACACACACACACACACCAGGCTTCCTAGCTCTCAGGATCACAGCTCACATTTCTTCTCCTCTACTTTCACTAAGAGCAAACTTGAAAAGTGGCAGAACCTGAGAAAGACCCGTATGCTCTGCCAGTGACCCTATCCCGTCGTTTCCAACTTTCTGCTTCTTTTGATTAGCTTTTAACTCTAGTCTTGACATGAAACGGTGTCTGTATATTTTCTTCTGTGATTGCTTTGTGGATCCCCCTTGACTCAGCTGCCTGGCTGCATCTCACTTTTCTCTCCTGTAGACATGTGTCACTGACATATACTTGTCCTACATTAATAGCATTAGTTACTTGTCCTGTTACTATGATTAAAAAAAGCCTACAAAAGCAACTTAAGGAAGGAATTATTGGCCTACAATCAAAAGCACAATCTGTTGTGGAAGAGAAGTCACAGCAGCAGGAGCTTGGGAACCTTGATCTCATTGCATCAGTAGTCAGGACCCAGAGACAAGAATCCTACTCAGTTCACTTTCTCATTTTATTCAGCCCAGGACCCAGTTCACTGAATGGTGCCCCCAATATTCTAGGCAGCTGTACTTACATCAGTCAACCTAATCCAGATAATTCCTCACAGACATGGACAGATGTGTATGCTCGGTGATTCTCGAGACTGTCATGTTGAAAATCAATATTAACCACTGCACCAGTCAAGACATCCCAGTTAAAGACTCACACACTTAAAGACTGCCTACAGTCTTCATGAATCACTTTTAGTCTAATTTTGGGTGCAGGAAAGCCCCAGAGTATTTCCAAGGTAGGCAGCCTTGTTGTTGAGTAAGATACCTCTGGGCAAAGGTTTGGGGCAGCTAACCAGGTTCATGTGCTTCTGAGTACACAGCATGCATGGTGTCAGAATCCTCCTCCCACACAAGCGATACTATGTCCTCAATCAGAGAAATATTTTGGACCCGTTCAGACAAGGCCAGTCTTCATTCCCATTATTGGTGAATTGTACATATCTACCAACCCAACCCTTATTGGAATTTCTTGTAGAAACTTGATTCAGAAGCTGAAATCAGCTCCTTGAAATACCATAATATGAGCAGACTTAAGAAATTTATTATTGTTAAAAATACAAATTCTAACTTAGGTAAAAGCTAATTACTAACTGTCCAAATCTCACTAGTAGATATCCTTGAGATTATTTAAATAATCCTATTTAAATCCTTATGTACCCCATATGTTCAGTAGTAATTTTAATAAATTTTAACATAATTTATTAATAAATAACTGAATATTCTTAGACAAACAGAAAATCGATGAGCTCTATAGTCTAAGGCCACTAGTGGCTTAAAATATATAACTTTTTAAGAATCAGGTGTTAACTGTCTTTAATATTCACAGCCAGATGCAAAATTATTTCAAGAAAAAGGAGAAATATGTAGGCAATTAAGAATCACTTCAACATTGCTAAACAACCGAAAGAAATAGCTAAGAGTTGATAATGATACAGAGTTGTTGGGAAGCTACAAAATGCTATTCACTAGCTTTCAGAAAGAATCCAAAAAAAAAAAAAAAAGAATACAAAATACTGGGCAATACATCACAGTACTGACCCTCAGAAAGCACATGACACAGTAATATCCTACTACCATGGTCTAATTTCTGCTCCACATTTCCATCTCATCAAGGCACCTAACTTTCAGTTAAAAGAGGGACCTTATGAAAAGTATGACAAGACTTAGACTAATTGCATAGCCATGTAGCCAAAAGATGTGGAATGAAAAAGAGGTTAAACATAAGATGGAATAATAAGCGGCTAGCTCCACGGAATTTCCAAAGCAACACATGAGTGCATATTAAATAGGAATGCATGCAATGCAAACCAAAATTTAAAAAATTAGAGAGTGAAAAACAGAGTAATCCTCGAAAGTCATTTGTGCAAAACAAAACAAAAACATAATCTAAAAACACTATGTAGATATCTTCTAAAACACTATTTATAGCTTTCCTGGTACAGTTAACCACCAAACTCTTAAAGAAACATAATATAACCCACCATCAATCATCTATCTAAGAAAAGATGAAAATATTACCTATATTCAGTCAGAAACGAAACAGTATATAGCAAAGGAAAGAATATTTTCTGTATTCTCATCCATCTATTGATCTGAAAATAATGAATAAAACATTTAGGTAATTTGGGCATGCATTAGAATACTTATTCTAAAAAGCCCTGCATTCATGAGACTCACATGGTAGCTTACTTTTTCACATATGAATTCCCCAGAACACCATATAATATCCCACATGAACAGAGGTAGAATTCATGGAGTTATAATTTTTTTGTGAAGCAGATATTTCCACATGCTGAGGATATCTGTTCTTACAGAAAGTCCTATTATTTACTATATGACAGGAAGAGAGAGGGAGCCATTTATTTATGGGTTGCTTCATTGTTTGCAGATAGATTGCTACTAGACTTGGAGAGAGAAAAAAAAAAAAAACCTGGATGTGTTCAACAAGATGCAAGGCACTAAAGGGGAGTGTTTGTCTTTCTCTGGACTCACTTTTATAATTTCCCATTTTATTTATTCTCACAATATATACTGATGAGTATTAAGATATAAGAATGTAATCTTTATCCTGTTGCGTTTCCCTCCTAAAATATCCTGACAAAATGTTTTCATTGGATAATTACTTGGTGTGTTCTTTCCTGGTAAAGAGTATTTGTCCCACTCCGAGTATTCCTTAGCTATCTGTAGATCTTTGGGTATACCTGAGGACTTCTGGGCTATGCCCTATCTACATCAGGATGTCTATATTTGTTTTCCTTGTTTAGCTCATGATTAGGCAGTCATGTTAGTGAGACTCCATAGGTGTAGCTTCTGATGTTTTAGGAGACATAATCTTAGAGCAGATCCCTGTTCTTCTGGCTCATGCAATATTCCCTTCCCATCTTCTGCAATGATATCTGATCCCTGAAAATATACATACAATGCATCATTATGCAGATGGAGCAGGTTTTACTTATGTCTTTAGGAAAAAAGTATGTATACTATAACATTTAATAGAAAAAAAGTGACCATGAATTTGAAAAAGAGCAAGGAGGGAGTATATGGGAGAATTTAGAGGGCACAAATTGAAGGTGAAAATGATGCAATTATACTTTTTAAAAATAAAAGAAGTATTTAAAAACAACATAAAATAATCCCATTAAAATTGTTGTCTTACAATGATGATATTTTGGATATATTATGCAAAATAAAATTTATTACTCATTTCAAAACACATTTCATCTTGTCATAGCTGTTTTAATGACCAATTTCAAGTACTGCCAAATTTATTACTATTATGTAAAGAAATTGTTCATCTGACAATTCTTAAATCACTTTGCAATTTACTTTGTGATTTTTCAATTAGCGTAGTAAATTATTCATTTCTTGACTGTTATATATGACTTAAACAATAAGATAAATGTCTGCTAAATTTGCATAGCATTCTGTGTGGGGATAAGGTCCCTTTATCCTACATGTCTGTAAGAGTCAAGTTTACCTGTAGAAATATTTATTAAACAATAAAAGTGCTGTACATTCACCAGTTAAAGCAATGCCTGAATTATAAATTAGGAGCCACACTCACCTGTCACTCAATAAATCAAAGATAATTGAAGAGAAACATGTAGTTGCCTATAACCCTCCCTGGATATATGAATATTTGTATTTTTCTCAGTTTCATGTATTAGTTGGCCAAAGCAATTTGACAATCATTTTGCAGGCTTGAAGTAATGGGTCTCTCAATCTCCCAAGTTGTTCCTGAAGTTTCAAGTGCATAATAAGAAACTGTTCTGACAGGCACCAAGCAAAGGACAGTGCTGTGTTGGGTGCTCAGCCACTTTTTCTTTAGAATCCAAATCCCTTCACACTGCAGACTTTCTAATCAGGAGAAGACTTTTCTAGAGCTCTGGGCACTTTCAACATACCTACAATGCAAGGTGTCTCATTGACATCTGTGACTATCGACTGTCCTGACAGCAAGTCACCACCTTCACTCAGATTTCCTAAGGGTTGTGTTCTTATTGTTGTTCAAGATAAGTTGATTTCAGTTCACGTATGAGAAGTCTGTAGGGGAATCTTTCCGATATGCAGTGTTGAATGTAGATTCAAGGAAAGGAGATAATTCCAATACCGTTTTAAGTAAAACCTGCATGGGAATGAAAGAAACAGCTGGATATGCTTGGGCTGGTGTGTCAGTGGGGCTGCCGGGCTGTGCTTGGAGTGTGAGGATTATGTGTGTGGGCCTGAGTCGTAGGCACTCACTGTTTAGGACAGTATAAATGCTGTATGATAGTGGCTAGGCATAGGAGTTGGGGATGGCACAGGCAGGCAAGGTTCCAGGCAGTCAACCGGTTGTACAAAAGTGAGACCTAGGCTAATCCTAGAGATTTGAAATGGTTTTGCTAGAGCCATGACAGATTGGAGTCAGGCAGGCTCAGCAGATTGGTATGTCACAAGGATGCTAAGCATGAGGTTGGGAATGGAGTAAGAGGGCTGTGATCCACAGCAGTCACCAGACTGAACAGGTGCACAGAAACTATCACCTGGCTAGGTTTAGAGACCAGTCCTCAAGGATTTCAAATCCCAAGAAAGTGTCTACACTGAGAAAACAGAAACCAAACAGGAGCTTGTAAGTCTTTGAAACCTCCTTGGCTTAATTACACATGTTTAAAAAAATGATGACTATTTCATATCAAGAATTAAAGTCAAAACACTTAATGCTTTCTTTCTCAAGCATAGTATTTAATTTCCAATGAATTAACTGACTTGGAATTTCTTTCAAACTACCTTGCAGTCAGCCCTTTTCAACTTACCCAAAGACAAAGGTAAAAGGAACATGAGATAAAGAATGGCTCTCATTTCCTTTACATTAAAACAAAAAAAAAAAAAAGAGGAAACACAAGCAATTCAGTGACTTACTCACAGCACTCAGAGGAAACAGTGATTAAACGTCTGACTCAGAGAGCTTATGACTACCACAAGTCCCAAGTACACACTCAGTGTTAATAATCAAATAGTGCTTCACATATGCCTCTTCATATGATAATATGTAGATGCTGTGGTCTTCAGATACCCAAACCTTTATACGATTTTTAACTGAGTCTATTGACAAAGACAAGAGGGGAAGTGATTTTATCCATGCACTGAACCCATCACTGTGGGGAACAAGTAGATACTAGTGATTCAGTGTGTAGAAGATAAAATTTCATGTGTAGAAGCGAAAACAAAACAAAACAACAACAACAAAAAAAACCAAACAGGGAAATATTTAAGCTTACAACTATTATTTCCCACAAATTAAAGAAAGAAGCAATTCTACACTTGAGTTAAGAAAAAATAAATTAGTCTAGAACATTCCCAGGCTCTGCCACATACCTAGCACTGTAGCTCTCCATTATAACAATTTTACCTCTCAGCCTCCACTCTCCGGACCTGAGCCCAGGGGAGAAACTTCTGAAAGTCACAGCCTGGGGTATGATTAGCAGAGAAAACAGAGATGGCTAACTCTCCTACAATGCACAACACAGCATGGCATGCTGAAACAAAGACGTCAGTGTTTGGGAGTGTCACCTCGAAGGAACACTGAACTGATGACAGAAACTTGATGAGGAAACTAATTTTCTGGGAGTATTTGTATTCCCATCTACATAATATTACTAATAAAATAGCATATTCTACCTTGAAAGCTACATGTTGGTGTGGCAATAAACAATTCAGTCCAAACATTTCACTCAATTACTGAAAGGCTCCTGAAAATTTAACATTAATGCTACCCTGAAGACTTTAAAACACACACACAAAAAAAAATAAACAAGAAAATCTAATTCTGAAAAAAGTAAACACTAGTTTTAAATTTATAATAACACTACGAAAATAAAGTCCAGTATTGAAAAATTATACTTGATATCTTTTAGAAGATCTTGATCTAATTCAATCACTACCAATAAGAAAGGAGGCTAAAATAAAAAACCTCAGAACAGTCCCTCAATAATTGCCCATGCTACAATTCTGAGTATTTTGCTAAAGGAAAATGGCAATTAAAAATTATAGTCAGCATTTACGCAGGTAAAATTTCCACCTGAAAAGGATGCTAAAATCATGATTGTATTTCTATCATCTTTGAAACAGGAGTTCCTATGCCAAGGCTAAAATTTTTATTTAGTCTTCAGGGATCTGATATGGTTTGTTTGAACTGTCAACTGTGACCACATCTGAAGAGGCAGCTTTCATTTGTCTCTGATCTTGTGGTGAGTTTTGAATAACAAGGATGTCTTCACTTGGGCAACAGGGTGGGGTGAGGGTAGGGGGCGGTGTTCTTCCTCTGGTCAGGTCCTTCAATTGGTTGAAACAGTTGGCACTTGAAAAGCAAGTTTCTATTAAAATGACTTAAAAATCCAATATGTTTCTCCACTATAAGGGTTGAAGAGAGCCGTTAACCACAAGATGACACAACCAATGAACAAACAAAACAAGTCAAGAGGATCCAGGCAGCAGAAGGAGCTCATCAGCAGCAATTCACTGCAACTATTAGCACATTGGTATCTGCTGTCAATGTCAATTAAAGGGTCCAAGATGACCTCTGCTTTAAAATTTTCTTTCATTCCTCAGCCTGCTACAAACTAGATGACAAAGCAGTTTCAGTGCAAACACGGACTTGTGCCCACTTCTTGAAATGCAGAAGGACTGTGTATGTGAGCCAGTGTGCAAGCACGTAAGCATTGCTTTTAGAAACCCAGCTAACCGGAGCTTCCTCTTTTGATGGTAAGAGGCAATCACAACACACTTGTCTAAAATACAGTAAAGCGGCCAATGCCATGTTAGAGGCTGGTTATATAAAACAGTTTAGATTGTGCTGCAGTTGAAGGAGAGACTATTGATCTGGAAAGGAAAACCAAGGAAAAAATATACATAAACATAGCTAGTATTTTGAAGCTCCCTGGGAACTTCCTTGTCCCACAAGGCTCCCGAGAACAAGCCTTCCTTGTGTGTCCAACTTCTGGGTGTGAATTTCTTCCCTATTACTTTGAGATCACATGGGGCAAAATGCTAAGTTCATTTCCAAATGGATTTTTATGTTGACCATTACCACGAAAATGTGCATTTTATAAGTAAAAATTATTCATTTATTTTCACGTGCTTTATGTATTATATATGCATATATACATATATCACACTTTTAAAATTTATTTTATTTTTAAATTTATGTGCATGATTGTTTTCTTTTATGTGTATAGGTTACAGATGTTTATGAGCAAACATGTTGGTGCTGGGAATTGGGTCAGGGTCCTCTACAAGAGTAAGAAGTGCTCTTAACCACTGAGCAATCTCTCCAGCCCCATGAAATACTATAATTTAAAAAATTACACAACAAAAATTATTACATAAACACTGGTACATACAGAAAAGCTTTAAACACCAATTTTTAGCACCATCCCTTGTTTTAGAAATCCCACCATGCTATGGAAATCACACCTAACATGTTATCTGCCCATTTCTCAGACCTTTAACTGTTCAGTGTGGCATTTTAACCACAGAGCGATGCTCTATGGTGATATTTTCTTTGTACCAAAATGTTATTTGTATGTTAATAAATAAAGTTGCCTGGGGGTCAGAGCTATTAGCAAGCCATAGGAAAGCAGGGCAGTGGTGGTGTACGTTTGTGATCATAGCACTTAGTAGACAGAGCTAGGTAAGTCTCTGTGTGTTCAAGGATACAGCCAGCATTGGATACACATGCCTTTAATCTCATTACCAACCATAGAACACCTGGAGGTCTATACAGACAGGCCGTAATGAGGCAGCCCTATGGTTGGGTTTACAACCAATGAGAAGTCAGAACAGAGACTATATAAAGACTTTAAACCAGGAAGTACCAGCTCCTTCGGAGAGGTAGGACCACTGCAGGAGGAAGGGTAAGGTTTTGGCTCTTAGCTCTGACCTCTTGGCTTTCTTCTTTGCATTGGTTCTGTGTTTCTTAATTATACGACAGTTGTTTACATCTACAATGCTCTACTGTAGACTTCCACAAATTGTTCTTCTTTCATCCCTGAAACTTTAGGATTGCTGATTGAGCATGATAGTTTGCACTGCCTGGCCAACTGAGATCAAGAAAAGCTCAGGCTCTACCAGTAGGATACAAACACAGTTTCTCACACTGACTGTGTGACTTAGGGATAAGTTATTTATGTTCATGATGCCTCTTGGCCCTCATTTGACCACTGGAGATGATATCCTTATCATAGAGTTGTTTTGAGAATTAATTATCTGGGCTAGGGATATAGTTTAGTGGCAAAGCACTTGCCTAGCATGAACAAGGTCTTCGCTTCAATTCTTAGTAAGAATCAATACTGTATTGAATATATAATGAATACATAAATACATGCATAACGTGTTTATATATTACATAAATGTTGATTACATTAATTGCATGTTAGTTGTAGAAGACATTTAATGAAATGCTTCCATTTACTGATTCAAAGCATGAAGAACTGATGCCAAGGAGGAAAATACATCAAAACATTTACTGTAATTGTCAGCAAAACCGAAGCACTTTTGCTCTTCTACAGCATCAGGAAAGGCACACACAGCCACTCATCTCCAGTTTCAGTATCTTCTAGATCTTACAACAAGGGACTCTTGAAGCTTTATTTCTCTGTGTAACAAATGTTGTGTGGTTTAGATTTATATAAAAGTGGAAAAAAATATATCCTCATTCCCTGAAGCCTAAATAATACACTGAGAAACACAATACATAATAGAATACTCCTGTAGATACAAAAATAAATGCACGTAGGTGCACACACAATGATTGCTTCTGTGTAGTGAGTTTGCAGTGGCCGGTTAGTTTATTCTTTAGATTACTTTGGATTCTTAAAAATCGTCAATAATACAGTGTTGCTTATCATCTGAAATTAAGAAGGTTTCCATTTTAAAATGTGGATGGATTCAGTGTTACCATTACACTGAACACTAAACTTCCATTTGAATGGGGAAGTCAGGATAAGTCTAGTATAATGTAAATCCTCTCCTGAAAAATGACAGTCTGGGATCACACAAACATGAAAAAGATTTGTAGGGGAAATAGAATGTCTCAGCAAACAACTTTCCTTTCTCAACCTAGAGGGTCCACAGTCAACTCAGTAAAAACCTGATGAGAGATGGTTTGCAAAGGGCAGGGCTCACAGAGTGCTGATGACAGACTAGGTGGCAGGCATTATCTCCCTTAATCTCAGCCCACGTTGCAGATATCACTAGAGTACTTTATGAAGAAGGCAATCAGATCTCAAAGTCACATAAAGTGTCAGAAGAGGATTCTGAAATACCTACATATTTCTTGGAACTAAGTCAAACATCCATTCTCTATATCCACTGTGTCCCAGAAACCGGAGCTGCCTCTTGCCTTTCCCTGGTCCATCTATGTCCTTATTTATTCCTTTGCCATCCTCCCAGCTCATTCACCCTACACATTTTGGACGTTAGCCCCTTTTCAGTGAAAAGTAAGCAAGGGTAGAAAACCCTCCCCTAGTGACCACACAAAAGGCCTGCATAAGGTGGGGCCAGCGATGCCTGAACCCACTAGCGTTCTCACAGAAGTGCAGCTGCAGACATGCACACCGACTCTGCAAGGCTCATAAAGCAGCTTTCAGCAGCACTTAGCACCCTGTGTGAGTATGCATCTGCAATAGCAGCCAGCCCCTGCACAGTGAGCGATTCTCCGCTGAACCCAAGCAGGCCTGCGTGTGAGCAGAAAAAAGGGGCCTGGGAGCCAGAGAAGAATGTCCATCCTCTGTGGCTCTGGAGGGTGTATTGTCACATCCTGAAAGACAGGAAGGGGAAAGCCAGCCAAACACTGTTCATGGAAGAACCTCAGCCCCGCTGTGTCTCCCAGCCTAGGCACTCAGTATCTGCTGCTGTACAGATATGCAGAATGAAGATACAGAGTAGACAGCTTTGTGCAGCTTTCATAGGGCCCTACGTTTTTCTCAATTATATCTTTCAGTGGTTTGGTCACGAAATATCTTTCCTAATTATTTAAACAAGGAAATAAGTATCATGTCCTGAATCAATATTCTACAATCTGGTAAATGCACATTCCACTCAGAACAGACATCTCAAGTCTTAGGCAAACATTAATCAACTCACTCATTCATGTTATGAGGTAAGTAGCTAAGAAGGCCTAGTTCAGCAGTGCTTAGAAAGGTTAAGACAACAGAGCAATTTAATTGTAGAGCCTTCCAGAGCCTTCAAGCTGACTAGCGAAGGAACGCAGCAGCCCACATGCCCTGGAAAATAAATAAATCTGACTGCACTGCTAAAGACAGTTTATACCATTGGGGCCAGTCAATAACAAGAAACCAATGCTAATCACCAGCTGTTCTTATACGATTCATACACTCATGGCCAGGTTCTGATTCACTTGTTCTCCTAGCTCATCCCCAGGAGGCTCTTACCCTCTGTTCTCTACACTATGGCAGGGCATTTTCTGCACTCATTGACTATAAAGCGAACTCTATTTCCTTCTTTAACATGCCTTGTGGCAACCTTCCTGGATGGTTCCAGGAACTGTGATTCTGCCTTTACTCTTTAAGAGTTCCGGGATAGGCTCCTAGTAACTCTCACAGGCATCAAGGGCTAATTCTGGAAGTACTCGTGGCTTTAAGCACCTGCTGCCAAAATAGAACTACACTCCTAAAATTCATTGTACTAACCCACATTTGAATTCTGATCATGAAGGAGTATCCATCCATGGCTCAATGGATTAACTCCTTGATAACTACTACTCTGAAAAATGTGATGTTCCTGTCTCCCAGCAGCAAGAATCTGGGAGGGCTTAAGAATATGAGCAAAAATTAAAGGCTTTTGTAGGTACTTTTTAATTTCCACATTTCTGAAAATGTTATGTTATACTTCACAAAAGTAAGACAGACACCACAAATATATACAGCTCTCTAAATATTATTCATAGACGTACTAGGAGAGACAGTCTGATCTTCAAAGTTGAACTTTGTCAGTAATGTTCATTATACATGGAGATTATCTTTCCTTGACAATTCTCCATACAGTTCTTAGAATCCTAACCCTCAACTAGATATTCCATTCCTCAAGAGAAAGTTTTCCCTATGTTCTTCCCAACTTTAAATGCTTTATTATTATTACATTGCACATATGTGCACTACTTAAAAAGTTATCAAAATGAGGGGGTTTCCTTCAGAGTTGATAATAAAAAGCCAGAATTTACTGAGCACATCTTTAAAGTGAAAGGGTCTATACATGAATATCTCATGCTGTCCACTGAATGGCCACTTAAGACAAGACTAACTGCCATTGCCATTAAACACTCACAGTAGTGATTACATTAGTATGGTTTGAGGGAACTTAACTGTATCTGCCAGGCACAATAATTAAAGTGCTTTTGTTTAGCTCATGCAACAATACTTAAGGGGTTCTTCAGTTATTTCCAATATATAGTGTCAGAAACTGACATCATTGATGATAAATGACTCAGTTCCTCTGGAAATAAGTGCCAGGACTTTTAACTCAGAATGCCTGGGTCCTAGACTTCATAACCTCTGTGTAACTCCACCTCAAATAAATGCTAGGTACAAACAAAAATCAATGAGTAGAATTCAAAAGGATGTGTAAAGTTATTGAGCAAATAGCTGCCCAGGCTTCTATTTCAAACTTTCCACCCTTTTCCACTATTCTTAAATCAAAATAAACCACAGCTACATTACACTCAGAGAAAAACACCCACGCACATCAATCAATGCTAGCTAATATTTCTTATAACCAAAAAATGCTCATATGACTACTGAACAGAATTATATTTGAATTCCACTTACTTTACCTTACCACAAGCCTGTAGTATCTAATAGAAGGACCTGCAAATACATTTTATCACAAAGGCTATAGATTAGTAGTCATCATTAAGGAAAGATTTCCCATTACTAGAGGGTACCTTACATGTCCCTCATAGTATGTTTATACTGGGCAACATTTGTATTTGCATGTACATGTGCTAATCATAGCCAAGACTGCATCCTTTCAAAGGACCTAATCTTGGTAGAATTGAAATGGCACACATTTTGTTTATGACACTTACAAGATGTGAGCAGAATGAAACGAAAAAAAATTAGAAGGAAGGAAAGAAGGTGGGAGGGAGGGAAGGAAGGAAGGAATGAAGGAAGGAAGGAAAAGAAGGAAAGGAGGAAAGGAAGAGAAAGAAAGAGAGAAAGAAAGAAAGAAAGAAAGAAAGAAAGAAAGAAAGAAAGAAAGAAAGAAAGAAAGAAAGAAAGAAAGAAAGAAAGAAAGAAAGAAAGAAAGAAGGAAAGAAAGAAAACAGTGCAAAAATAGGATTTAAAAATTGTATCACATTTTTGTTTAAATGAAATATGGGAATGGAATATTGACTTGACATTCTCATAAGTTCTGTAAACAAGCACACTGTTTTCTTAAAATCAAACAAAGATAATTTCATCATGTAAAATTCATTTCTATAAATTAAAACTTAAAAGATTCTACAAAACAAACTTTAGGAATTTTTGAAACATCACCACTTTTCCAGAGGGAAATGACACCTGCATCCTGGAATAAGCCTTTAGTGCTAAGGTTACTGCAGTGGTGAGCATGCATGCCTAAGAACACTGGGGTTGTGAACTCTGAGGAAGGAAACCATCTCCACAACAACCACCACAGGCTTCCAAGAAGTTGAGATGTGGTAGAGCTTCCTGAACTGTTTCAACCAAAACTCCATGGCACTACCCAGTTATTGTTTTCCTTCTTGACCTCTAAAGCAGGACTTTTCTGAGCTGAGTGGCTTTCTTCAATGAGCCACTGCGACCACAAGCATCTCATTCAGAGCACTGTTTGTTCTCTTCTGGAATTTAGAATACTGGTTGCCCTTGCTGCTGCCTCCAGACCATCACTGCACAAATAAGAAGCCAATTGGCAGAAGTTTCATTTCCACTTTATTCACCTTCTACCCAAATCTAGATCAGGATGGTTTAGAACCATCCCAATGAGGAGGTCACTAAAATTCAAGGGTATACGTGGTCAGAAACTAAGAGGCACAGGCTCAAGAACTATTTGGAATTAGTAGAGGAAGCAAGAGAAAGCCTGTTGAAAGAAAGAAATAAAAATGTTAGTGACAGTGAAAAAAAGTCAACATGGAAGAAACTAGAATCACTACTATGTTGTCCTATTGATGTTAGCTAGAGAGCCAGTCAGCATTTATAGGGTGCCCATGAGATATCCTAGGTATTTCATTTGTATTTCTGCACCTAATATATAAAAGGGTCTAGAATTATGAGGACATTAAAATACTATAAGAGCAGAAACGATACAAATGCAGTAATATCTGGATCTAGACCCATTTCCTTAACTCTCAGTCTGGGTTCGGGATCGGTCATTCTTTAAGAGCCCTTACCCATGAGAGGAACTGGGCTGCCAACCCAACTGAGAGCTTCAGCAATTCACTCAGTTTAAAAGTGATTTGCTATCAGATAGCCAAACACCCTAACTGTCATGATAGAACTCTCATCCAGTAACTGATGGAAGCAGATGCAGAGATCCACAGCCAAGCCCCAGGTGGAGCTCTAGGAGTCCAATCGGTGAGAGAGAGGAGGGAATATATGAGCAAGAGATACTGAGACCATGATTGGATAAAGCACAGGAACAAATAGCCAAACTAGTGGAAACATATGAACTGTGAACCAATAGCTGAGGAACCCCCATGGAACTGGATCAGGCCCTCTGGATAAGTGAGACAGTTGATTAGCTTGAACTATTTAGGAGGCCCTCAGGCAATGGGACAGGAAGCTGTCCTTAGTGCACGAGCTGGCTTTTTGGAACCTAGGGCCTATGCTGAGATATTTTGCTCAGCCTTGGTGTAGGGAGGAGGGGACTGGACCTGCCTCAACTGAATCTACCAGGCTGAGCTGACTCCCCAGGGGAGACCTTGCATTGGCGGAGGTGGGAATGGGAAGTGGATTGGGGGGAAGGCTGAGGGGTGGGAGGAGGAAGGACAGGGGATTCCGTGGCTGATATGCAAAATTAAATTAATTATAAAATAAAAATATATTTAATATATTTAAATAAATTTAAAAAGTGGTTTGCTTCCTTGAACATTAACTAGCTTAAACCTATGACTTTAAATTAAACCCTACTGAGTGTGAGGCCAGCCTGGTCTACAAAGTGAGTTCCAGGAAAGGCGCAAAACTACACAGAGAAACCCTGTCTCGAAAAACAAAAACAAACAAACAAATTTAAACTCTACTAAGGTTGTGTGTAATAAGCTGGATCAAAGCCATAGTAAAGGTATATCGATAGTGGTGCATACATACATGAACAGATATTTCTTGTGTAAACATACTGATAGGGAGCAAAAAACACATTTCTTCAGAAACTCTGCAAAAGCCCCGCAATAACCAACCACATCTTCTCTGGGTCATCAGTTCTGGCCCACATTTGCTATTGTCAGGAAAGCAGTCACACTGTCCAGCCAGACACATACCTGCTTTTAGGCAGAATGTGCCTGCCATCTTGACATTCCATTGACTCTCCTCCAAAGCTTATGCAAAAAAAAAAAAAAAAAAAAAAAAGAGGTGGTGTCGGGGGAGGAGCAGCTCAGAGTTCAAAAGGAATCTCAGCCACAAATACTTTGGGGAAAATCCAAGCAAATAAAAACAGAAAGAAAGAAGGTAATATGCAAATCTAAATGACAAAACTGAGACAAAGCAAAATAGACCAGTGCATGTTCAAGGGCAAATCTACAAAGATGCAGACATCCTCTTCCGACAACCACACATTCAGGAAACCCCAGCACTGTATGTATGGGCCCTTAGTAGTCCCATCTGCAGTATTGTTTACATAGTCACTAGAAAGTGTTCACACTGACTCAGTGGTATTGCCATGAAAGCCTGTCAAATTTTGCTGTTTCAGCCCCTGTGCATATCCAGTTGAAACTGCCTTGCCATAAACACAGCCTTGCTTATGACAAATGATTTAAGTCATTGAGCCATTAGAATAAATCAGAAATTATTTAAAGTGCCTAAGCATACCACACCCTTTAATCTTCAAAACAACTACAAGAACAATAGGGTTTTTTGTTTGTTTGTTTGTCCATTTTACAGAAAGAAAATTGCAGTTTGGAGGAAGAAAAGTAATTTGATCCATATAGCAAATACATTTATGTCTAAAGGAAGTGAGTATTTGCCCAAGTTCCAAATCCTGGCACCAGTGGCTTTGGATATAGGTACTCACCACACCCTACTCCGCACAAACAAATTCCCAAGGGTTACTGAAATCCTGGTGATTACTTTTTTATTTTAGCAAAGAGAAATAACACATTTCAAAACAAAAATAAATCAATGGAAAGGGAGGGAGAGGAGAAAGCTATAGTTCCACAGAGCAACAGGGACTTTTCCTGGTTCTTCTTTTCCTCTTCAATGTTTCACTTCTCCCAGCCCACTGAACAACTCCCACTGACTTCAAAACCAGCTTCTGGGGGAAAAAAAAGAGCAATAAGGTCTAGAAGGGTCGGTAGGAGGAGACCCTGATTTGGAGGAAAGGCAGAGAGAAACAGAGATTCATTGCAGATGCCAGTCTTCACAAAATAGTGTGTTCAAAGCATCCTCCCTATGCTGATTTCTATCAGGGATCTGGGGTGGTTCAAAAAGTAAGAGTTTCCATCTGGGAGGGATGTGTTTCTGCTGTGCAGATATTTCCCAGGTTTCTAAGACTGTTCCAGGTTTCTGTGGGCCAGTCTGAGTTTGATGAAGAGGGAAAGGCAACCATATGTCAAATGGACTTAATTTACCTCTACCATGACAAGGCAGCCTTACTGTGCCTCCCACAGAGCTGATCTGTCTGTATTTGTGTACTTCCCTGATTTCAAGAAATACTTTTTTTTCCATAGAAGAAAAAAATGACCCTAGATTGAGATAGTACATAAAACAAACTTGTGATATAACTATAACACTTCTTACAAGAGGTTTTTTGTGTTACCAAGCCCCAGCCACTCCACATAGCTGTTTCCTCTGCTGTATCAGGGTTAGATTTTGTCTGGAAGTCAGGGTGATGCCTCTCTCCCTCCTGTCAATGATTTACAAGCTGACTTCTTTGAGACAGCCATTTAGGCATTCATTCTTACTTTATCATCCATCCATCATTGTTACTGCTGCATCATTATTCAAAATCATTACAGATTTATAATGATGAGACTTCTGATAATCATGTTAATAAGCTTTCTCACTGCCTAGTTAATACAGCATGCCTTTAATTTCTGTTCTGCCACAAAAGTCCCTGAGTTTCATGTTTGTCTGCTTTTGGGATGGTTGCATGTAGAGCTGAGAGGGATAAAGAAAACAAGTCCATGGCATCTTTTGAAACAGTACACTGAGTGACCTTTCTTGCAGAGATGGCAAGAAAAAGTAATACAGATCCCAACACTAAAATCCACCGGCCCATTTGTTCTCAACTCACATTTTGAGCAACTCTCCAAGGATGCTAATGGCCATCTGCTGAATGAAGGCCCAAGTCTGTCCTTCACCTTCTCAGACATGTCCTACTGGGAGTCAAGAAAGTAAAGCACATTCTGGAGGCAAGGCATGATCCTAGGAGACTAATAAACACACTATAAGACAGTCCGCTGCCTAGAAAGTGAACATGGAGAAAGAGTGTGGCTGTGGGGAATTAGTAAAAATCCATGCATCCCCTTTTAGTCACAGCAGGAGTGAGCTTGTGACTAGAATCCTATCTATAAATGCACTCCCTTCCAATGTCAACAGGAGTTTTGTTACAGCTTTACAGAGTGAAATGGATTCATACGTCATTCACAATGATTCATCTTGCATCCTCTGCTGCATTTTTATATATATTGACAACATATAAAAATACATTCTAAAAAAAATCAATTTTGTTTTGTAGTATTCTCCTGAAACATCAAAAGTATCCCTGAGAATTAAAAGATTTGACAGCCTGGGAACAAAATTACTTAAGGGGGGTGACCCACAATGGAATTCCACGGGCCTTAGACTCAACCAGCTCACAAAGAAAAGTGCAAGTACTTAGGCATTGCAGATTGCTCTTGATTTATTTTGAGATTTGAATTTCCATTTTATTTTTAACAAGAGCTTTACAGTTCGCTGACAAATGTCCTGCACTATATTTAGAGGAATAATAATATTTAAGATCGGGCGCACACACTGACAGAGCTGGCTTTCTACTTTTTCTCTACAGACAGAGAAAGCAAATGCACACAGTAAAAACATTCATTTCAGTGGTTTGCATATTCTAGCAGAATTATCAATTCCTCACTGACCTCTGTAGTAAATGGTCTTGTAGGTGTGTCAGGGATGCTTTCAAACTCCATCTATGATGTCTTTTCCCCCATGAACTACAAAATTTCCACCATCAAGCAGGCAATTAGTTTTATCCAAGGAGAGCTTCAAAGCTGAAAGTGAGTTTGAAAACAAAAATAAAAAGGACAAATAGCTTGTTAACCTAGCCCCAAACAGCACAAACAGTGTGTACTGCCTTTGCATTTAGAATTAGATTTTTCAGCAAAAAGAAAAACACTGTCTTTGGATTTCCTTGAAAGAAAGCTAGAGGCAAGCAATATGCTGATTATTCTTCAAAGAAGAAGGGGTGTTGAAAGCTTTTAATAACATGTAAAAATCTCAAGTTTGCAAGCCACAAACAGTACACAATGGTAATGTTTTATCACATTATAAATGTAAGTCACTCTGTGTACTATTTGGAGACAGCAAATACTTTCAAACAAATCTGAATGCCTTTACTTCTAAGCTCAAACAGAAGGAAAAAGCCAGACACTTTGAGGTATTCAAAGATAACTGTCCTTACAAAATTATGTGTTTGTCCTGAAAAAGACATACATAATTTATAAAAGCACTGAATACAAACAAAATTGAATAATTGAGGATTGATCATGAGTTTCTGAGGCTCCTTCTGTCAGTCAGATTTTTCAAGTAAGCACAGATTATCACTATTTTCCTCATGACAGTCATTGTGAGTTCCCCAGTAGATCATTAATTGGAGAAAACACAGTACATAAATAAATAGGCCCATGGGTTCACGAGACAAGCATCCCCTGCAAGTCCCAAATAGCAAGGAACCATGAAGATTTACTGAGTCCTTAAGGGCTGTTCCCTGCCTAGTAATGTGCTAGGCTCTGAACTAATGCCATCTCCTTTAATGTTTCCCATGGTTCAGCCTAGTCAGTGAAGACACCACTTCTCTTGTTATGAACACTTAACACTCAGAAGTGAAGGGCTATGTATGGCTGTGGTCCTCTAGTACGAAGATGTCTAAAAGGTCCTCTGCCTTCCCTCCTAAATATTCTCACTGTGTAGTTCCAGCTTTGAGCTTTGGAACTGTGAATGGTGTTCTTTGTCCACTAATCCACTATACCCATTGGAAGAAGCACATAAGGAAGGATTTTCTGCACAGATTGTAAACTGTTCTAGTTTGTGGCCTCGGAGATCCTAACTGTTCATCTCCCTCTACTCCATGAAGCTCTGCTTCAGAGATCCTAACTGTTCATCTCTCTCCACTCCATGAAGCTCTGCTTAGCATGGGTTGACATGCCAGTCCAAAATAGAGACATATTTTCTTTCCCTACTTCCAATCTAACTTACCACTACTAAAAAGGTAAATTCAGTAATACTTGTAGGATATACAAAGTTCCTTAATCTTTTTCTTTGAAGAAAACTATTTTTAAGGTGACAATGTATCAGTAGATGCAATGGAGTTGGAAGAAATATTTCAATCAGAAATGGTCAAACTATCAGTCTTGGAAATAGGGCATGGGGTTTTCAGGTACAGACGCCTCTGCTTACCTACATCTATGCTACATCCTTATGGATCCAGATGTAACAGATATGTGCACTCAATGTTTTTGTGCAAAATAACACCATTCTTGCTTGAGACATAATATCCTATCAGTGTGCAGGTTCATCTGGTTCTGAGTTCCTCAGTCTCCGATTGTAAATGCCCAAGGACAAGCATTGGAGATAAATAAAGACAGTGGTAAGCTTGAGTCTGGCCAGCTCATCTGTTTCCTTGGCCATCCTAACTAGCCATTGCAAGTTCTGTATTAGAATCTGACACAGGCACAAGACATGTATACCTATGATGAATACAGAAAACCACGTAAGATAACTTACTAAAAGTCACAGAGAAAGCATTTGCTTATCCAGGCTACAGGACTTTTTTGCTGGGTGAATCTGTAACACGTGTAGGTGGTACCCAGAGATTTGAGTGGAAATGAATCCTGGTATTGTTGGTGTTGAACTGGTTTACTCTTAAAAGGTGGCCAAAGTCTTTGTTTTCTGCATTACCTAGGATCATCCTGGATATTTTTTTCTTCTCAAAAGGAGACTGAAATGGTGCGATTAAATTACTGTGGAAAAAAATTCCATTTGGGATAATGACTGAGAAGACAACAAAGCAGTCAATGAGGACATCATGGAGTCCTCATTAATCTCTGATCAAAATAAAGTCCTGCAGTTTAGGAGAAGGGATTGCACCCATATGAGAAAATCTGGAACAAATTTCTGTGCAAAGTGATGACTTAGGAAGAGCCATGGGAAGGGAGACTTCAGCTTACTTAAGGAATGCAAGTGTGTATTGAATCGTCACAGAGCAGTAGAAATGGAGGGAAAGGAAGGAAAGGTAAATAAGGCATCTCCAAATTCCTAACATAATGATTCTAGAAAAGGTATCTGGACATGGGCCCATAGCAGGACCAATGCCTCTACAACATCCCTGTCCCCATCTTCTGCAATCTTTCTGCATTAATATTGAGGGAGAAAGGGGTTTTGTGTCTCACAAAGGGCAAGCATACTAAACAAACTACAGTTCTTATACGAGACATATGGGTACAAAACACACTATTTGTCAGAAATTCCAATGTAATCTAGCGTACTGAAATTTATTTATTAACACTAATACTGTATTAACAGAAAAAGCTGGCAGTCGTGAGTCAAGTACTGAATGGTGTGTTCTTGGTTAATGATGCAAGCCAAGAACACTTCCCAGTTTCCTGGGACATATTTTGAAAGCATTCACTTTTGGGGGCTTCCCCTTGTGATCAGAATTCTTATGAATCAAGTACCATTATGTTTATAGTCCCTGTGCATATCCATCTGGGAATGACTGTTATAACCCAGACTAATAAAAAGAAAAAAAAAAAGAACCATTCACTAAAGTCCTCCAATGACTCCAATCACTCCACTAGGCCTCTAGAGATAGACAGTTCAGAAGTCCCAAAGCTTCGGACAGCATCACCCTGGGAATGATTACAGGGATTATACCAATCCAAATGTCAGTCTACTTCTTTAGCACCCACATGAGGACACTGCAGAGAGAGTCAGCCTCACCTAAAGTAGCAAATGAGCAGCACCAGAATAGAAGCCGTGGCACCTGATGCAAGAACATCCACATGCTGTCACTGCGGAACAATTCTCTCCCGTGTCCTGTTTCTTCAACAGCTGAAAGAACTGGCACGCCCAGGAGGGGGAGGAGAGACATTTTTCTGCGCTTAGGTAATGTGCTAACTCCTTCATGGCAGAGTGACTGTCCAGTCATGAGACGACATAACAAAACCCACATCTGAATTAGGAATTACCTCCATGGATGTCGACCATTTCTTCATCTTATCAGCAAAGGGGCAAACAGCAGGAGAAGTGAGGACAGAAAAATATAATTGCAGTTCAATAAAAATAAAACCTTTTTTTTTTCTTCTAGGGATATGCGTTGTATGTGGGCATGTGTGGTAAGTGATGTGTTGTGGTGTAGCAGAGTAGAGAAGGGAATAGCCCCCTTTGCTTTTCTTCAGAATGTCATTTTCCCCCTAACATAGTTAACTTCTTATATTTATTTTACTTTTAAATTAAGTATAATTACATAATTCTCCCATGCCCTATCCTTTCTCCAATGCCTACTGTGCCTTGCCTCAAATTAATGGTCTCTTTATCTTTAATAATTATTGTTACATATGTATGTGCATATTAATGAATAAATATATAAATACAGTTTGCTGACCACATGTACTGTGGCTTATGTGTGCATGTTTTCAAGGCTGACCACTTGGTATTGGATAACCATTTAAATTGCTCATCTCTAGGGAAGATTGATTCTCTCTCTCTCTCTCTCTCTCTCTCTCTCTCTCTCTCTCTCTCTCTCTCAGAACTCATTAGTTGCCTGCAGCTCTTCATCTAAGTGTGGAGTCCCATGAGACTTCTCTCATCAGTGTTGGCATCTCAATGGGTGTCATTGAGCAGGTCTTGTTCAGGCAGCCATACTGTTAAGATTACATGGATGTAGATTCCCTGTCATATCTAGAGGATACAATTTCACAGCCTCCCTTTGATATGTTCTCTAAGCCATGGGTATAAGGATTCCACTATAAATGTACCAGATGGGTCTGGGCACCTCACTGTCCATTGCTGTTCTCTGCATTTGGACCAGCTGTGGCTTCCTGCAATGGTCTCCTTCTGGTGCAAAAACAGTCTTCTTTGAAGAGGAGTGGAAGCTCCACTTAATCATCTTTGTGATGAAAATGCTAGGCTTTTAACACACCCCATTATATATGTGGTCATTTATAATTGATAAGAACTTCCCTGTGGAAGGGTATGGATAGCAATTCTGTTTTGCTAGGAATTTCAAACTTCTGAAATGATGACTCAGCCAGAGAAAGCTATTTACAGGAAACTCCTTGCAAATCAATTCAAAGAACAACAAATGACTGGCAAGCTAAGTCTGAAGTGGGGATACCCATGAACTCAAAAGTGCACACAGGAAAGCAATGAGTAACAGAAGTTTCCTCTTGATAGTTCCACAGACCCATTCTCAAGTTCAAGTTCTCCCTTCACTGGCTAATGCACAGAATATTCGAACCCAAACCCTCTGAGCTTTTTAGCCATCTATGAAGAATAGGTAAATTTATATGTACTAAATACCCACCACAGAGAATACCATGTGTCGGTAAATGAGAAGAGCGGAAAACAGCAGAGTACATTTCTGTGCATCCAAAGGCTTTTTCAATTGCTGTACATTTATCAACCCTCAGCCACAAATTTATTTTGTGCCTAGTTATGATTATAAATTTGTGCCTATCTATGAACAGGACTAAGGAGCAACAGAATAACACCAAAATCTACTATTTGACTTGCCCATCATTGTCATATAACTAAGGGAATCAATGCATGTTTAATAGAAACCCTTGTCATGAACTTGGCATAGGATTATTCAGATGGTACAAAAATCCTAAGGCATTTTTGCTCAGCCTCTGCATCTTGGATGAGAAAATAATGTGTGCCTGGCTTGAAAAGTTAATGGGAATGATTGAAATCACAACTACAAAGTGACTGCATAAAGGAAAATTAGTAGCCAGTGAGTATTAGCCCAAAATGGTATAAATGGTTAAAAAAAAAAAAAAAGAAAGAAACTACCTTCACTTGGAGTAATCTGGGAATTCTTCATGGAAGATAAGCTTTGAAAAAGAAGCAGAGTTCAGATAAGCATAGAAGAGGAAATCCTTTACTTAGGACACTAGAGAAGCCACAGAAATGAGAAAATACAGAGCCAAAAGATGACTGGGAGGCATTGCAGCCCATTATCGATGTTGTTCAAATCTTCAAAAGCAAATGCCAGTGTTGAGCCACTGCTGTTTATGGGTTTTCAACAGTTTGCTATCTTCCCAACATATTGCTATTATAAAACAGTCAGATGAGAATAGTGTCCATTTTCAAACTACATAAAAAAGCCAACGAATTGGAATTACATTCCTTCAACAATATGCACAACACTCAGGTTTTTGTTTCAGGAAATGCAAAGTAAAGAGTTTCTGGACACATGGTTTACGTCACTACCATGGGGAACGGGAGACACTTAAAGCTTTGACAAGGCACAGCATAAAACACTTGATAAAGAAAGAAGGTGTTGATGTTGTTCATCAGACATCAATTACACAAGAAGTCAGACAAACACAACCTTCTACAGCTCTTCCCCCATCATCCTAAGCAATTACATTTACCAGAATTCCTCCCTCAATACCACTGTGATAACATCATGGAAAATTCTACCTTTTTAGGAAGTAATTATTGACATAGCCTTGGGATATGTCAATCAATGAAAGGAGAGATCTCAGAAATCAGATGGGCAATTTTTCCCTATCCCTTTACCAAACTCTATCAACAGGACTGGATTACATTTTGTACATTGCCAATTCATATAGGGAATGAGAGTATAATAACACACAGTATTCAGTCATCTGATAATTCACTATCCTCCCCCCCCCAACCACTATTTAAAATATATTTTGAATTTTTTTGATATATATATATATATATATATATATATGTATATACATGAATGTAATACTTTTCTATATACATGAAGGTAATTCTTTTCATTTTAAAAGAAATGCTAGAACATTTATATTCTATAGACAAGCTAACCAACCCCAAGTTAAAATCACTGTAGTCTTAAAGTGACGTGTTCATCTACAGAAACACACCAGCCTTCTGTACAGAAGTAAAGCTTTGCTTTTTAAACCATTTCAACTGTGTTCAAAATACATGAAGCAAAGCATGGCTCCAAATCTTTGGTATGTGACTAGGACCAAAGATCCATGGTTACCAATTTACATCACTCCAACAAAGACTGAGGAACTTAAACGGGCATCATCTAAAGAGAGAGTTCTTGGCAGTTGCTAACAGCAGGAATGATTTCACTGTCTGAATGCCTGATGTTGCGCAGATTTCAGAGAAAAGTCTAATGAATGTATTATTTAAAGTATTCCTGTTTTCGAGGAATAATGAAAATTGAAGGTAAAATGCAAAATATGCTCCAAGACCCTGAACAGTGGTAGCATGGTGGTGCATGCTTTTGATGCGGCATTTGGTAGGTAGAGGAAGGAGGGTCAAGAGTTCAAGGCCTATCGTGAAAACATCGGAGTTGGAAGCCATCCTAGGATGCATGAGACCTTGCCTAAAATAAGACATTACAAAACAAACCAGTAAGAATGAGGATAGAGCACCATGCACTCCATTCTTTGCTTCTTCATTTATTGTACGGATTAAAGCATACCAATATAAACTTTTAAATGAGCAATGGATCCCTAAATGTGAAGTCACTTAGCTGCTTACAATACCATGCTCATATTAAGATGAGAAAGCACAACCAAGGATTCTAAGGTCTAAAACAAACAAACAAACAAAAAGAGCTGAATTACTACAGTTTCAGTGCCCATGTGCATTCCGACTTATTTACAATATCCTCACATAGACTCTAATCCACAGTTGGGTTTTGAAACCTATAAAAAAAACCAAGGTCTCTCATCTTTAGTGCTCAATAGAAACTTGACACAGAAGCCAGAAAACATCTTTGAAAAGGCAGCGATATTACTCCTGTGTTGAAATGACAACTCCACACTCCTGGGTGATGGCTGTCAATACCAGAAGCCAGAGAGAAGAGTAGAAATGCCCATCTTATTTGATGTGAAAGCTTGTCACTTTCAGCTCCTGATTTTTCTCTAAGGCTGAAAGTTGATATGCCCATTTGGAGAAAGACTGTTTAAAGAATGCTGGAGTAAACAAAATGAACAAGTAACAACTTATAAATACCTCTGAGAGTCACTGTCACATTCAGTTAACTTGATTCCAAAATTCAATCTAGCCAAAATATTTAAAAGAAAAGAGCCTGGTCACCACAGCTCTGGTGATCCTTTTCATTGTTA
>CABHPQ010139436.1:23235-49762 GCA_902168405.1 Peromyscus aztecus | reverse complement strand
CAGCGGACTTCAGGCACCTCGGGCGGTCGAGCTCTGGGCTAGTGTGCCACCGCTCTCCTCCCGCGTGCAGCGGCACTGTCACACCCCAGAGGCCTGGGCCTGAGGCTCGCAGGACACGCCACTGTTGCCTCTCCTGTGCCCTGCGGGTCGCGTCTGCACTCTCTTCACCTGCCGGCCTTGTGCCGGGAGCTGTGGAGAGAGCACCGGAGTCCGCTCTACTCTTGGCTTGGAGCTGTTAATTTTACGGTTGCAGAAGCCTGGCCTTCCTCCCCTGGGTAGGCGCCCTCCCACTCCCTCGCTCCATGGAAAGGGCTAGACGAGATTTACCCACCGGGCGGACGCTGTGAACACCTATCTTTATGTGGATCTCCAGCTTCCCATTCTTCTGCCCAGCTTGAAACTTTTGGGATTTCTTGACTTGGATCCTACTCAGGAGCCTCAGTTTGTGAAGGAAAAGAGGAACTCTAGACACTAGGCTGAGGGCGCTACAGGCTTCCCCTCTGGGGAGACAGGGAAAGTAGGCTTATCACCAAAGAGCCTTCCAGGTACAGAACCTGGACAGTGTGCCCCGGGGCGGGGGCGGGAGGTGAGCTTGAGTAGAGAGATGCTAGGGAGCGGGAGGTTCTTCACTGCAGGTTGGCCTGTGGCTCCCACTCTGCTTTTTCAGCAGGCCTCTGAGTGTGGTGTTGGGGTACAAAAGCCACTGTCCAGTGGCTTTTCCCTTTTGGCTCTGGGCTGTACCTTTGGGAAAGGAAGGGTGGATACTGAACACAATTCCTAGACCTGTGTGGCATCTGGAGGACCGAGACCTGAGGGTCAGCATTTGTCTCACTGGGAGCATCTCCCAAGTCACCAAAACCGGAGAAGGGGAATGTTGGACCCTCCCACTCTATTTCTGTCTCTTTAAATCATTGCCCTGAGCATCCCACTTCACACTGGCCCTTGTATTCTTTTAGCAGCCCCTGAGCCAAGGGGATCTCTCTTATTCCCTCCTCTTCCCCTGCTCTTTCTTCCTTTTTTTGACACTGAATCTCATTATGTTGCTGAGGCTGCTCTTGAACTCCTAGGCTCTTGTGACCCACCCCCAACACCTGAGCTTATTTTATAGTTAGAACTACAGTTACAGGTGCATGCCCCACACTAACCTAAGACAGAGGTCATTTCATTTTTCCTCTAAAGGTGGACTTTTGTTGTTATTGTTGTTGTTTGGTTTTTCGAGACAGGGTTTCTCTGTGTAGTCCTGGCTGTCCTGGAACTCCCTTTTGTAGACCAAAGGCTGGCCTCGAACTCACAGAGGATCCCCCTGCCTCTCCCTCTCAAGTGCTGGGATTAAAGTCGTGCACCACCTGTACCTGGCCAGGTGGACTGTTTTTTGCGACAGGGTTTTGCTTTGAGTCATGGATGGCCTCGAATTTGTTTTATAGCCCAGGGTGGCCTTGAACTCTCCATCTTCCTGCCTCTGTCTCCTGCTGTACAGGGATTATAGGCATGCTCCATCATGCCTGCTCTGGTCTCTGTTCTTGCAGCACCTAGAATACCCTCTTTCTATAGGAGAAAGCAGGATCAGGGAAGGATGGGGCATCTAGCGTGAGGAGCCGCAGATGCTGGGGTGCTCTGGGATTTGTCCTGGACAGAGGTGAGAGATTTTCTCTGGAGTGATAAGGGCCTTGGTCATGTGGACCAGATGTTCTGTGTGTGAAAGCATGTAGTCTCAGTACAGTGCTGCCTGTTCTCAGTCCTGTGTCCTTCTCTGCTCTGCTGATGTATGTACCTCCTGTGCACATACTCTCACACCACCTGCGTGCACTGCTGCTCTTCTGGGCACTGTCTGCAAACAGGATCATGATGATGTTCTCTGAGTTCTTTCCACTGTTCGCCCTGGCTTTGGTCAAGTCTTTGGTTTTGTGAGCTGCATCTGTGCTGGTGGCCTTTGATGCGTCACTGCTGCATAGTATTCCCTTGGAATGATGACACCCGGGCATCTGTTAAGGGATGTTGTCAGGTTGCCCAGTTCCACATCTGCCGTTGCCACTGCAGAGGAGGTTCTCTTACCTCTCTCCTGTGTGCGTGCCTGTCCCTGTGGCAGGCAGGACTGCCTTGAACGTGTTTTGCCAAGTAGGAGGACTTAGAGGTGTGGGTGTGTGTTCACTCAGTGTTACTATTCAGTTGCTTCCTAAAGCAGTTGCGCCAGCTCCGGCCCCCAGCACCAGGGTGAGAATCCTCACTGCCTTGCATTCTTGCCAGGCTGGTGGGTGTGAAACAGTGTTGTGGTTTTAGTTTGAATTTCTCTGATTATGAATCTAGACCATTTGTACTTCCTTGTTAATGAAATTCCTATTCATGTCTTTAGCCAATTTTTCTTTCTTGTTTTTTCCGCCACTTGAGTCTCAGCAGTTTCTACAGGGGATGGTAATCTTTTCCCACCTAAAACTGTCGAAATGCCCCTTTTCAATTGCATGTGTCCTTCAGAGTTGGCCTGGAGTGTGTGGATGGTGGGGTGGGGGTGGAATCCACCCCCCTCACTTTGGCATTGGGTGAGTTTCAGTTCTCCTTCCTTCCCTGGGAGGTGGTGAAATAGCTCTCTGTCCTCGGGGAAGCTGGGTGCTAGGCATCCTGGTGCTGGAGGGAGGGAATATCCAACTCCTAATACTTAGTGCTCTCCAAGCCATGTTACCAAGTTCACCTTGCCTCAACAGCCTGGTACACCATGCTGCTAGAGACAATGTCCTGCCCTGCCATACTGATGGGATTCCAGAGTCCTTACCCATTCCCAGGCATGTTCTCCATCCACTGTTCAGCAGGGTCTTTACCACTTTGGACCTTTGTACTTCCCACTTGAATTCTTTTCTTGTTGACGTTTATTAACTCACTTCCAAGCTTTGTGCACCTGTTTCTTTTTCTTACCTCTGCTGACTTCTAGCCCATGTGTTGGCTCACTTCAGGAAAGGTCACTTGGTGTCTGGACAGCAGTTTCTGTTCAGAGTGTACACCGTTGTAGATGTGTGTTTGTGGAAGGCACAGACATCTCTATCATTCCAGCAAGGAGCCCCTATCCTTCTTTGTCTTCCCTGATGCTACCAGCTCTGCATTCCCAGGCAGTACCATCTCCCCAGAGGGCCCCGTGGATAGAGTGAGGCTGTCTTTGATGCATCCATGCTTTTTTGTCAGCCGACTTTCCTTTTTGTTGTTACATAATACTCCCTTGTAAGCATGAACCCCCGTTTTAGACATTGGATTCTTTGCAGTTTGGGGCTGTCATTTGGTGATTATTGTCATAGGGCTTCAGTTTAAGAAAACTTCAGTTTAAGGTGCCGGGGAGGGGCACAATCTTCCACTCTCCCAGTGGTCCTGGACAGTGTGGTTTTCCTTAGACTCTCCTTGGAGATGAACAGTGTCAAGGGTTTTCCTTAGACTCTCCTTGGAGATGGACAGTGTCAAGGGTTTCTCCATGTGCTGTCTAAGTTTTCCTTAGACTCTCCTTGGAGATGGACAGTGTCAAGGGTTTCTCCATGTGCTGTTGCATGTCTGAAGTGGAGGTTGTCTCCTGGTTTTTACTGGGAAGGATTTGTTTTCTTCATCGAGTTGAGGAGTCCTTCATACAGTGGAAGTGGATGCTTTTTGCCAGTGTTTCTGCTCTGGGGTTTGCCACTCTTCTTCATGGATGTGCTTTGTGATTTCACTTAAGACTGGTCTCACATGCCGCCCAGACTGGCCTCCAAACTATGGAGCTCAAGTGAGCCTCCTGAGTTGCCGAGACCACAGATGTGTCTGTGTGCCCAGCTCTAGTATTTTTGGATGAGCAGTAGTTTTGATTTTGGTAAAGCTCACTGTTTCAGTTGCTTCTGTATCCTGTCTTAGAAATCTCAAGGTTATGAATGTGCTCTATGCCTGGCTTTATCACCAACTGGGTTAATTGTGACAACAGAAAGGCTTTGAAATGCCCATTCAATCTCCTGAGCTGTATGTGGTTCTCAGAGAACGGCCCCAAGCTTCTTCTCAGGCATGTGCCTTGCATTGGCTGAGGTCTGTGATGCATCCTGAGGAATGTGTGGGTTCTGCTGACAAGTCATTTGTGTCTGCGTCAGACTCATTCCTTAATGTTCATAGTGTGGACACACAGTGAAACTCATCTTTGTTGCTCCAGTTTAAAGTGAGGGCATAATCTTCTACTCTCCCAATGGTCCTGGACAGTGTGGTAACTTTTCCTTAGACTCTCCTTGGGGATGTGTAGTGTTAAGGGTTTTCCTTTGTGCTGTTCAGATACGTGGAAACTTAGTGTTCTAGCACTGAGCTGTATGTCTGGCACCCAACTTACATGGCTTGGTCTGGGTCCAAGCCATGTAAGTTGGCTTGTTTTTTTTGTTTGGTTTTTGAGCTAGAGTTTCTCTGTGTATCCCTGATGTCCTGGAATTTGCTCTGTAGACCAGGCTGGCCTCAAACTCAGAGATCCACCTGCCTCTGCCTCCTGAAGTGCTGGGATTTAAGGTGTGTACCACCATCACCACCAGGCTTCAGGGTCTTTCTGTGTAGCTCAGACTGGTTTCCAACTTGCACTCCTCTTGTCTCAGCCTCCTACCAGTTGGGATTATGAAAATGAGTCACAATTCCCATTGTGACCATCCTGAGAGTGATGTCTGTTGTAGTCTATGAAGAGACACTTGGGAAAGTCAAGAGGCTCATTCTATGGTGGGTGGATATGACTCTTCAAAACATTATCATTTGTTGGGAAGTTTGAGATGGTGAGAGGTGAGATGGTTCACAGGTAAAGGTGCCACTCCTGGTGACCTGAGTTCCATCCCCAGGAGACACACTGTATAAGGAGGAAACCTACTCCACAAGTTGCCCTCTTACCTCCACATGTGCACTGTGGCACATGCCCACCACCCCATAAATAAATTTGTCTTTGGTGGGTGTTAAATATACTTGAATACTTTACCTCTCTACCCTACCATCTATCTCCCTTCTTCTCATCTTCTCCTTCCTCTTCTTCCTCCTCCCTCCTCTTCCTCCTCCTCCTCCTTCCTTTTTCCTTCCTTCTTCCTTCTCTTTTGCCTTCTCCTTCTCCTACTTCTTCTTTTTGTAATGGGCTTTGGATTTTGAAATCTGGGCCTCACTTGTACTCGGTGGGTATTCTTCTACTGAGCTGTTCTCCAGTGCAGCTGGTTGTTTTTTTCGTTGTTGTTTGTTTGTTTTTGTTTTTGTTTTGTTGTTGTTTTTCAAGACAGGATTTCTCTGTATAGTCCAGGCTGTCGTGGAATTCACTCTGTAGACCAGGGTTGGCCTTGAATTCAAAGATACGCCTGCCTCTGCCTCCTGAGTGCTGGGATTAAAGGCATTTGACAACACCACCTGGCCTGCACTGCTGATCTTTACCCTTTCCCTTCTAGTGTGGTAAATTGTATGTACTGTTTTATTTTTTAATTAAAATCTTTATTCATTTATTTATTTATTTGTTGGTTAGTTAGTTAGTTTGTTTTAGGATTAAATTCATCACTATTCTTGGGATAAAGTCCCAACATGGTCATACTGTGGTACCTTTTGTGTGTTGGTCTTTAGACTGGACCATGGCTCTACAGTACTTTGAGGTAACTCACAATAAAGTAACTAAACTTTGCAGTCTCGTGGTAGAAATATACATTGCTTTTATTTTTGAGACAAGTCTTATGATGTAGCCCAGACGATCCTGGAACTTGGGGTGTTCCTGCTGTAGTTCCACAGTGTGAGGGTTACAGGTGTGCAGCACTATACCTGTTTTTTTCTGTAGAAGGTTTAACTTCTACAGAAGTTAAGTTTATACAGCTCCCCTCTTAGTTTTGCAAAGTTGTATTTTTCTGAGACCTTTGGTACTTCATCCAGATTTTCAGACGTATTGACATGAAGTTTGTAATGGTCTCTTGTTTTCTGCCTATATGTGGGATCTGTAGTGATGCTTCCTTTCAGTCTTTCAATTCTTTTTTTGAGACAGGGTTTCACCATGTAACCCTGGCTGTCCTGGAACTCACTCTGTAGATTAGGTTGGCCTCTTAACTCAGAGATCTGCCTGCCTCTACCTCCTTGGTGCTGGGATTAAAGGCGTGCACCATCACACCTGACTCCTTTAAACTCTCAGTATTATTTGTACATGTGGTGTGCACTCCCGATCGCTCTCATACAAGGGTCTGCTGCTTTTGAAAGTGATCATTGGTTTTGTTTCCTACACCTGTAGTCATTGGGCTTACTTTGTTTTTTCTGATCCTGTCTCCCGCTTCCTTTTCCTCCTCCTGTTGGGGACAGAACCCAGGGACTGTGCAAGCTAGGCAAGCACTCTGCTACTGAGCTACACTCTAGCCCCTTGTTTCTAATTTCTTAAATACTTAGTTAATTGCTTTTCCTTTTTCTTTTCATATCAGCAGTTGTAGGTATACATTTTCTTTAAAATGTATACATTCACAAGCTTTCATGTACATCGCTTAGCTTAAAGTATTTACAGTGTTTTTGTTATTCCTGGTTTAAGCTTATACAATATTCTTAAGTGTCTTAATATTCAAACATCTGTTTTTATTTTTATTTTTTTGACACTAGGCCCTTAAAATGCTTTTGGAATTTGCTTTATGGCTCAGGATGTGCTCAGCTTTCATGCATGGTCTCTCTATGCCGAAAGTGAATGTATACCTGGAAGCTGATAGGACATTGCTTGCTGTGTGTCCATTGGGGCAAGCTTGGTTTGTTACAGTCCTCAAGTCTGTTTGCTTTTGGTCTACTTCAGAAGCGAATTAAAATCTAATCTGGGGAAATATTTTTCTATTTCTCTTGTTCTGTCAATCTTTGTCTTATACATTTTTGGAGTGTGCTTCCATATAAATGTATGTTTAGAATTATGACATCTCTTTATCCATTGTGTGTGTGTTTGACTGCACCGTGGCACATGTGTGGAGATCAGAGGACAGCTTGCAGGACTCAGTTTTCTCCTTCCATCCTGTGGAACCTAGGGAGTGAACTTGGGTCATCACTTTGAGGCAAGCACCTCTACCCACTGATGCATCTCAGTAGCTCTAACTTTAAAAACAAATGGAAACAAAAACCAAACTTTCTTCTTTTCTTTTCCTTTCTTTTTTTGAGACAGTGCTGCATGTTTCTAAAACTCAGTATGTAGCTGTGGACGAGCCTCCCATGTTCACATCCCAGGTGCTGGGATTCCAGGCATGTGCCCCCACACCTGGTTTCTGTGTTGCTAGTGACCATACTCAGGGTTTTATGCATACTACACACGTATTCCGCCACCTCAGCTGCACTCCCAGCCAATAACCACCCCCTTTTCTTTAAACTGTCACTTGCCTTATGTGTGGGGTGTAACTGGCTATTCAATGTGTGTTTACATTTAGTACTCACCCAATCTGACCCAATATTCTTCTTTTTTTAAAAACGAATCATCTAGTCTATTTGTATTTATCTAAGTTGGCAATACTGTATTCATGTCTTTTTTCTTATTTTTGTGCTTTGTATCATCCTGTACTTTTTCTCTCTTTTGTCTCACCTTAATTTTGCACCAAATTTCCCCTCATTAGTAGTAAAATTTACTACTTTTACTTCTCTCCTGGTTACACTGTGAACTTTAACTGTGTCCTTGTGTCATAGTTTAGTCAGCCATGCCTTGCTCTTGAGCTCTTTACTCTAGCCCCGGCGCTCCATTTGCACATGGAGCATTTGCTGCTGTGGCAGTGAACTTCCTCTTAAGCCTGGTGATGCTGCCATTGTCGCTTTAGCTGTCAAGATTTGGAAGCTTTAGACTACTTGGTAGCACTTCCCCCCAGTGTTCTTGCACCTAGGACCTGAGATCCTCCTCACTGCACTGGAAAGACTTCCTGAGGCTTTCCTCTGGGGAGGATCTGACAGCTATGAGGTGCTGTTTTATCCAGTGGTGTCTTGTCTCTGTCTCATCCCCTGGGGCCTGGTGCTGGCTCCAGGGGCAGCATCTCCCTCAGGATGGCCACTGATTGCAGCCTCTGGCCTTGCTGTGCAGGAGGCAGCAGTCAGGCAGCCATGACTCACTGGAGGGCAGTGTGTTGGGTGGTTTTGTGGTCACCTCCTTGTTGTCTGATGATGTGTTTTGGCTTGTATTTCTTTTGTGCTGGCTCCTATTGGAGCTGTTGGACTTGTGGATTGGTGGTTTTCTTTAGTTCTGGGAGGTTCTCAGCCCTTTTCTCTTTGATTGTTGCCTCCTCCCTGTGCTCCCCACTTACCTCTGCAGTGCTGGATGGATGTGTGGACATGTCAGCCTTTCTTACTAGACATTTCATGTCAGCAGACGACGAAGGAGGGATGATGGATAGCAAGCCATGTTCCTCTTCGGCAACTGCCTGTTGGTTTCATGTGCTGGTATAATCCTTCTAGACCTATTCCTCTTCTCCCTCCTTGCCACAGGCCTAGCTCCCTCTATCAGCGTCATGTCTATCTTGCTCAGTCCAGTCCAGGTCTGGTCCAAGTAACTAACTGTTGTGAATGTTGTAATTAACCAAGATGGCATGCTAAAAATGTATTTTACCTTGAGTAAGGGGAGGAATCTGGATTACTTTGAAGATTTGTTTGGGAAAGTAGTGCTGCCTGGGAGCCTGAATTAACGTAAGTTTAGCTGGAGATGGATTTGAGGGGGGTTGAAGTGGGCAGAGGAGTGTGTGAGGTTCGAGTGGACTCTGTTGGAGGAGGAAGGCACTGTAGAGATCGACTTGGGTTGAATAAGCTATGGACTTGGCATCTCCTTAACATAGCTCAGTGGGAAGATGGAGAAGACTGCACTTGTGAAGGCCCTGTGGATTCAGAATAGGCCTGGCACATGGCTGGGGTCTGCATGGCTCTGATCTGCCTACCTTGTCCAGGCACTGCTTTTAGGACATGGGCAGGGAAAGTTGCCTGTGGCCAACTGTCAGCCAAGCAGGCTGACTCTCCCTATGGGACTTGGTGCTGTGACATCTTCATTTCCCTCGAGTGGCTTTATGCAAATGCTGTGGCCTGCACTGCCTTAGATGCTGGGCATCATTGAATACTCATGACCTGAAAACTAGGCAGGGCCAAGGTGCCTTGCAGTTCAAGGTCCTTGATATTGTCCCATGTCCATCCACTCTTTTCTTGGGTCCTAGGAAGATTTGGTACTGCAGGGTGTCAGTGAAGCAGGGCTGGGAGTGGGAGGGCATTCTAGAGTGAGGTCTGCTGCTTTATACACAACTGGGGTCTCATTTGATGCTGTGGTGGGCTCATACAGGTGGCAGAACTCCATCATATGGAGAGAATCTTTAGGACTCTGACTTCAGGTATAGCCAGAAGAATACAAGTGCTGTATGTATGTGTGTATGCACTCAGGTGCAGATGAGAGGAGATATGGGTAGGAAGGCTCAGGGTCTGCCTTGCTCATTCTAGACCCAAGCCCCAGGCTGCCAGTCCCTTTGGGAACTGGCCTGCTCCACTGCAGTACTACTGATGCTCAGGAGACACAACTCTCCATACAAGGTGTTTCCACTGACAACGTGTGTGAGCTGCTGGCTCCTCTGCACGAGTACCTGTCACTTGCAGTGGTACTGAGAGACAGTTGGCCCTAAACATAGTATGTGAATGTATCTAGGGTTGAGTTCTCTCTGCTTTGGAGGTGGTTGTTCTAGAGCAAAGGTGGATTTTGTGTATCCTCTAGGGATGGCAAGGGACACACATGGCCTCTGAGACAGGAACTCCAAGCAGCAGTCCTAGAACTTTCAGGCAACTTTCACAGGCCTCTGAGAGCCTGTGCAGGGAGGCGAGTGCCTCAGGAACCCTCTGGTGCTCACAGATTTGGTGGTCCATTCCTAATATCCCACTAGCCTCTCCTCACCACCCTGTCAAGATTGAGGGTCCTCCCCTATAACATACACTCCGTGTCAAGTGCTGAAGTCTGAAGTAGAGCTTCACCCTGTGGCCCAGTTCCAAGGGCACCGTTGTCAGAATGGGGACCTGTCTCCAAGGTGTCGGGTTCTTTCTGCATTTATGTCCAGCATGGATGCACACAGGCCAGTGAACTCCTAGCCATTATGTTGGAGTGCCTAGGCAGGGCATGGTTGGATCCCCATGCACCCTTCTCTCTGCAGCACCTTTCCACTTCTGGCCGCTGACTCTTACCTCAGGCAGAAGATACCACATTGTCATAGCAGGAGAGTCTGAGTTTGACAGCTAGCTGTCATATCTCTTGTTCATTTCTCTGAAAGGTCCTCAGTTCTCTCCATCCAGCATGTGCTTCCTGCAACAGCTTTTGGCAGGGCTGTGCACACATATGCTGAGTTGGCCACCAAAGTGAGCAGTGCAGTGGGCACCTTCAGCTTTTACCAGGACAGTATAGAGCTGGCCAGTGCCTTTGGAAGGTGTCTTGCTGGCAGGAGAGTGTCTGGAGGCCAGAGGCTGTCTTATGCTGAGGAGAGGCTTGACTGACCTCAGGCAGTGCCTGCTGGTGCCCTATGCACCTTTGTGCTGGAGCCTTGGGATGATGCCTTTCCACATCCTCAGGGCTCCTCTGTTGAGGGTGGGTATACATGTCCTGAACGTCCTTTGTTTCTTCAGGACTGTCCTCAGCTCCACTTGCCTTGAGTCTGGGGTATGCCCTGGCCAGGGCTGGCAGGGGAGCTTTGGCTGTGAAAACCTGCCCATGGTTTAGGCTTCCATGACTTGAATGTCCAGGTGGACTGACATGGACTTTTTCACCCAGCAGCTAGAATGTTGCTGGCCTTGGTCAGGGTCACCTGGGGCCGCATGCTTGTTTGCATGCTGCTCTGACCCCTGTTCTTCTTTACACTGTGGTGGGTCTGCCATTTCCTCAGCTCTGCTGGTTTCAGGCCTGGCTCCAGACTCCTTTTGTATTAATTTTTTTTCTTCACACTTTCCAGGTATGGTGGCACACTCCTTTAATCCCAGCACTGGAGAGGTAGAGGCAGGCAGGTCTCTGTAGCTAGAGTTTTCCTGCCTGGCCCACGGTCAGGCTAAATCTCTTTCACCTGCCAGTCCCACAGCCGCTCAGACCCAACCAAGTAAACACAGAGACGTATATTGCTTACAAACTGTATGGCTGTGGCAGGCTTCTTGCTAACTGTCCTTGCAGCTTAAATTAATCCATTTCTATAAATCTATCCCTTGCCACATGGCTCGTGGCTTACCGGCATCTTTACATGCTGCTTGTCCTGGCGGTGGCTGGCAGACAGTCAGTGACTCCCTCTGCCTTCCTGTTCTTTTAATTCTCTCTGTTAGCCCCGCCTATACTTTCTGCCTAGCCACTGCCCATCAGTGTTCTATTAGCAACACATTTGCCATACAGAATTTCCCACAGCAGGTCTCTGTGGTGCAAAGCCAGCCTGGTCTACATAGGGAATCCCAGGACAGCCAGAGCTACATAGGAAGACCTTGTTGAATAAAATATAATTTTTTTACATTTACTTATTGTATATGGATGTATATGTGTGTAGGCGTGCACATGACATGGTGCTTATGTGGCGGTTTTAGAAGTCAGTTCTCCCTTTCTACTATGCAGGTCCTGGGAATCAAACTCAGGCCCTGAGGCTTGGCAGCAGGTGCCTTTACCCACTGAGCTATCTAGCTGCCCTGAACTTGCTGTTTTTGTTGTTTTTTGAATTGTTTTGTGTATAGGTGCTTTGCTTGAATGTCTGTGCACCACATGCATGCAGTACTGTTGTGGAGCAGAAGAGGGTGTCATGTCTCTTGGAACTGGAGTTGAAGACACTTGTGAGCTATCATGTGGGTGCTGGGGATGGAACCTGGGTCTTCAGGAAGAAGTGGTGGATGCTCTTTACTGATGAAGACGTTGCTCCAGCCCCTAAACTTACTGTTGTAACCACCAAATGCCTCCCTTCAGTATGACTGATGGATTTTTCACCCTTTGAAAAACAAAAGAGACTAACACAGAAGTCGCCATACCCTAATTGCACACTGCTCTCTTCTAGACTTGGCAGGAAGTTCAACCAAAAGTAGCTTGGCTTGATCTATTTATAAATGTAAGACTGATCGAATCTAGGGATAGGGGGCTGCTTGTTTGTGGGTGGTGTTTGCTTTGGCTGGAGAAACAGTGACAGGAGCTTCGGCAGATTTAGGGGACAGCAGAGGCTGGGAGATGCTGGACCTGGGGTCACTGTAGCCTGTAGGCCACACAGTGTCCTGAATGTTGTTATCAGAATCAGGGACTATGGTACTGGGCTGGGCTGGGCAAGGCAGGACAGCATTGCCCAGGGACTGTCCTTTGAAGCCTGATGAGGGGAGCTAAGAAGCCAGCTTCACTGGAAGGAACATTGGGATGGTGGGAACAGGTGGGAAGGGTGGTTCATCTCCCCTGCATGGCTCCTCCAGCAGCCTTTGTTTTGCAGGTTCTCCCTGGTGATAGTGTAGAGCCAGAGCTGGCATCTGCCCACTTGCAGTATCCTGCATAGTTATGCCTTGGGTAGGATCTGAGACTATCTGCTGGGGTAGGGAGGAGTTGGTACCTTTGTTCTAATTACTCCCATGCACACACCCAGAGAGCGTGGAAAGACTGGACAGCTGCTGTATACACTTTGGCTCATCTCTAGTATGTCATGGGAACATTTAGATACTTCTTTGATTGGTGATGGGACATCCTGAGATGGAAAGCTGGGTCCTTACAGGCTCAGGCCTCTGACTTGTAAAGGTTTCTTTCTAGGACTCTGACCTCCAGATAACCAGGACCTGGGAGGTATTCTGAAAACTGCTTTGGGGGAGCTCCCTGCACTGAGGAAGAGTAGCTTTGGACAATGGAGAGTCTGCCCACAGAGTCATGTACACAAGAAATTGAAGGGAGCCCCTTCCCATGGCCCATAGAATAGTTCCTGAGGCCAAGGTCCTGGGGGATGAAGGGGGCCCTGCTCTTCTCTGAGTATCTGGCTTTCCTTGAGAGGCAGCCTGTGCAGTCATCCATACTTTTCTTTCACTAATTCATGTTTTGTCTCCTGGAAAATACCTTTCCCCTAGGAAAGGGTAGTAGTAACCCCAGGAGAACACTCACCATCTCCCAAGTTCTTCCCAGGCCATAGCATGGACACCCCCACTCAATGTAGACATTCCAGCTGCCGTTATGGAACACTGTGCCTTGGCCCTGTTACCAGCCCACATGGTCACCACTGCACAGAGGCCTAAGGCAGGGGTCTGGCAGGTCAACAGGAACAGCTGCACCACCAACTGGGGAATGCTGTGCTCTGACGCTGCTCAAGGATGTGGGGAGGGGTTCTGCTCTGGGGTCATCAACACCACACATGCTCTGCACTTAAAATAGAAGCCCAGGCTGCCTTGCTAAGTGGGATGTGCTCCCTGTTAGGATAGTGACTGTGATTCCTCCACACCTTTCTGTAGAAGGTGGATTGCCCTCAGTGCAGGGAAGACAATGTAATTAGATATCCCAATAAAGTTGATTTTGTTCAGAATTTTTAAAAAAATGTATGTCTGATTGGATACAAGAGTTCCTTATGAACTTCTTTTTGGCATCTTCTAGTTGCTCTAAGGATAATGAATAGAGGTGGACATTGTTGCTTCTGTTGATATAGAGCTGGCTGGCTTCGGGCATCATTGGACCCACAGACATGCAGTTGGGAGCTTCAGGCATTGCTTAATTTTCTCCACCTGCATTCTCCTGGGGGCAGAGGGAGAGAATCAAATGGAAGCTGCCCCTGGGTCTACCTGTGTTGCTGGTGCGTCTGGGACATCAGTAGCCCTGGTTGGCTGTAATTGGTACTCAGCAAGTGTATCAATCAAAGTGTCAGCTATTGAGCACGATACATCACAGTGCAAGAGCAAGTAGCCCAAGTAGAGGACCACATTGGGATAAGCTTGTAGCTTATGGAGTTCCTGAATATAGCTGGCCGTATTGGGTGCAGATGCCTTGTGTCACCATGTCATGGCCTTTAGCCTAGTCCTCTCCTGGCTTCTCTCAGGTCCTGTGTGTCCAGCATGGCACCAGGCAAAAGCCCCAGAACCAAGACCAGCCTACATACAGTTAGTTACGTGCCTATTACCTCTATCCTGGATACCAGGCTGGCCAGTGTTTGAGCTCAATGTCCTCGCTTACAGTGGTAAAGTCAGGGGTCAGAGTCCTAGGCATTTTGAGGGGTTGCTGTGCTGTTAGCCAAATGATGTACAACCACCCACAGGGCTTCTCACAAGAGCTCAGTCAGGTCAGTCTTAGGGGATAGCCAGGATGAACACTTGGAGTGTTCACCCCAGAGCTGCAGCTCTGCTAACCTAACTCACCAAGTACAGAGAGGTTCCACTTTCCAAACATCATTTTTTGGGGCTCGGGTGTGGCTCAGGTGTAGAGTACTTGCCTAGTGTACCTAAGGTCATAGGTTTCATCCCCAGCCATGTGGGGGAAAAGTGGGGAAGGAAGAAAAGAAAAAACAGCGGTAATTAAAGGGGGAAATGCAGAGACATAAATAAAACTGAGCAAAATCATTTGAACGTAAAAATCATCCTGATGGTCCATGGCAAGTATTGCCATGTTGTACCATGTCCCATGGAGGAGAGACTGCTAAGCTCTTTCAAGCACTGGAGAGGAGCCAGTGTCAGTAAAGGGTGTAGTCACACCTACAGGGTAATTTCAATAGAGAATTGGGAGGCTAGCTGGAGCCTAGTGATGCCCAGGTCATTTGTGGGAAGGAACAAAGAGAGGAAGCTATGGCGGGCAATGAGATTGGGAAAGTCTGCTACAGTGGTACTGCATAGGTGAAACATCACCATTCCACACTTACTCCTTCAGGGCGTTTGCATTTGCTACCAGGACAGGCTGCATAGCAGCCCCTAGGCACCCAGGGTCAGGCAGCACCGTCCCCAGGGCTCTCCAGGTTAAGCTCCCTTCCTCTTGTGGGTCAGAGCCTCAGAGAGGCATCTTGTGCGTGTGTCCCAGGCCTACCTCGGGATGTAGTTGGGCCCACTCAAACCTCAGATATCCAGTCTTCAAGATGGTTCTGAGATCTGCAGGGCCGACCTTGCCTTGGTTTTCCTGAAGTCCTCCTTTATCTTTTCTTGTGCTCTTTACCTGGACTCGTACTCTTCCCTCATGGCTTGGCTCTGCTGTCATCTCTGCACACTGGGCCCTGGGTGTGTGTGTGTGTGTGTGTGTGTGTGTGTGTGTGTGTGTTAGTATGGGTACCAGCAGGGGCCAGAAGAGGGTGTCAGATCCCTTAGAACTGGAGTTTTAGGAGATTGTGAGCTTGAACTAAACTCTGGTCCTCTGCAAGAGTAGTATATGCCATTGACTGCTGAACTACTGGTTCAGCCTCCCTCTACAATCTTTGTTTTTTTAAATTTCATGTCCTTTTATGTTTTGCCTGCATATATGTCTGTGGGAAGGTGTCAGAGCCCCTGAAACTGGAGTTACAGGCAGTTGTGAAATGCCTTGTGGGTGCTGGGAATTGAACCCAGGACCTCTGGAAGAGCAGCCAGTGCTCTTAACTGCTGAGCCCCTCTGCAATTTTTTCACATTTATTTATTTGCTTATTTTTGTGTATGTACTATAGTATGTATAGTGTGAGGTCAGAGGACAACTTGAAAGAGTTGGTTCTCTCCACCATGTTGTCCTTGGGGGTGGAACTCACTGAGCCATTTCACCAGTCCATGGGCCAGCTTTTAACTGACATGTGTAGCCTATATGTGGGGTCACTGATAGATTTTCATTTTTTTTTTCATTTTATGCTTTGTTTTTTCCTTGATAGTCTTTTTCTCATTTCCTCCTGAAAAATGATCGAAGGCTGATCAATATATATCTATAAAAGCTAGGTTCCTAGGGATTAGAGAGGTGGCTCAGTGGTTAAGAGCACTTACAGAGCACTCACATGGCACCTCAAAACTGTCAGTAACTCCAGTGGCAGGGGATCCGACACCCTCTTCTGGACTCTGAGGTACAAGGCATACATGGGATACACATACATATATGCAGGCAAAACAATAATAAGCATAAAATAAAAATAAATAAATCTTAAAAAATAAAAAGAAATTGGGTTTCTTTCTTTTTTTTTTTTTTTTTTTTCTTTTTTTTCTGAGATAGGGTTTCTCTGTGTAGTTTTGGTGCCTGTCCTGGATCTCGCTCTGTAGACCAGGCTGGCCTCAAACTTACAGAGATCCGCCTGGCTCTGCCTCCTGAGTGCTGGGATTAAAGGCATGTGCCGCCACCGCCTGGTGAAATTAGGTTCCTAAGTGACTTATCTTTTTTATGTCATTAAAATGTGAATCTTGCTGGGCGGTGGTGGCGCACGCCTTTAATCCCAGCACTCGGAAGGCAGAGCCAGGCAGATCTCTGTGAGTTCGAGGCCAGCCTGGGCTATAGAGTTCCAGGAAAGGCGCAAAACTACACAGAGAAACCCTGTCTTGAAACGCGCCCCCCCCCCAAATGTCAATCTTAGCACTGAAGGACTAGCACCCCTTGCTGTCCTCTACGAGAAAGTTAGCTCTCACAGGCAGACTCCTTGTGTGGGCTCAGCTGGCCTTCGTTTTTCCTCAGCAAGGCTGTGGCTGCTGCACAGAACAGCTCCCTGACTTTGCTCACTGTTGCCTCCCGTTCCTGCTTGCTGGAGTGACTTTCTTGTTCCTGGAGCATGTCCTTCAGTCTTGTGAGTGGAGGCTGTGTGTCAGTGTCCCCTTTACACTTAGAGATTGGCCTTCTGGCTTACCTTTGTTATGGTTTTGAGACACTGGTAATAAATTTGCCCCTTGATCCATGTGAGTAATGTACCTTCTCTGTTATTCTAAAGAGCTTTCCTTTCAGTCTGAATAGATAGGATTTATTATTGACATTATTTTTTATTCTCCTTGGCACTCTGTGGCATATGAACATGACTTTCCTTGTTCTGGTTTAAACAGTTTTCCCTTTGCTGCTCAATCCCCTCCTGGATGGAGGCTGCCTGGTCACTCCCCTTGGTTTCTGGGCTGCTTCGAGGCCTGCACCCAGCATCGAGCCCAGTCCAGGCCAGCTGTTTATGTGCAGTTGTTTTTATCTATCCCCATGGGCCCTGCTTTAGAAGTGTGGCCATTGTTCTCCAAATCCTTAGCCCTGAGCACAGGTGGCATTGCCGGCTGACTCCGTGAATGTGAGACTCTTGGCTCTATGGACATTGTTAGTGGAAGGCCCTAATGTACTCTCAGCCTATACCACATTCAGGGTTTGCCCGTGTGGCTTGAGGAGAGGGTATGAGGAGGCAGCTAGGCATTGGAGCCTCCCTAAAAGGAAGCCCAGGCATTTGCTGTGAAGCCCTTACTGTATGGATCCTGTTTTGTGACTGTAACAGCTGAGGCTAGATGTGCAGAGGGGGCATAGGGCCTAGCTAAGTCCTGACTGATTGTAGGATCTCCAGTACTTCCCTCTACATGAGGCCTCATGGCTCAGCCTAGGACAGATGCAAGGGAAGTTATGGCCCTGCATTTTCTTCTACATGGCCCTGGAGTGTGAGCCCTCTACTGTATAATGATTCACCCCATCCAGCAACTTACCCCTCCTCCTATTTCCCAGGGGTTCTAATTAGAAGCAGTTCTAATTCATAACAATGTCTATCCTAAATGTCTTTCTGCTGTCGGATCAGGAAGAAATACAAGACAATCTCATGGTTCCACTCCACCATACCCCTTATTTTCAGGGGATGGGATGCCTGGAGTGTGTGCACTGTTCTGTTGTCTTCTGATCCAGTCCCATACCCCACACCTGTGGGCAGGACAGCACTGCAGTTCCTTACCTCTGTTGACCCATGACTCCTAGCAAATGACTGGAACACACACACACACACACACACACACACACACACACACACACACACACGGCCTTCCCTGCTCTTAAGGCTTAGTTTGATTCTTGCCCCGCTACTGTTACCTTTGAGGCTCACCTCTCACCCCAGGTACCTTGGTGCTCACTCTTGTCACAGATAACTGGAGTCACCCCCACTGTGTCCTCCAGACATGCTTTGTATCCAGTGGGTGTTGGGTCTGTCTCATCAAATACTGCCTCGTTGGAGGTGTTCCCATGTGGCACCGCGTTGGTAGCTACAGTGTGTGGAACAGTGCACTGTAGTCAACTGAGAAGGCTGACCAGGCCCTGTGCAGACTGTCATTATGGATTGCCCTGCCTCCGCTGGTGCCAGCCAGCTGTGGAGGGGTTGTTAAAAACAGCCTAGGACACACCTAGGACAGGCAGCTTTGGGTTCTCCGTAGAGAACTGGTCATTTGAGTTAGTCAGACCCTTTGGTGAGACAAGAACCCGAGAGCAGCAGTTTAAGGGACAAGGGGTTTATTTTACTCACAGTTTCAGAGGTTCCAGTCCTTGGTAGCTGAGTGGGAAGCTTAGCGCACAGCTGTTTACCTCAGAGTAGACAGGAAGCAGAGAGCATGCCTGTGCTACAGGCTATCTCCTTTTCCTTTTTTATTCCATCTGCTTCCAGCTGTGTATGGTGCCTCCCACACTCTGGGTGTGTCTCTCTGCCCTCAACACCCTCATAGCACATCTAGAGGTATACTAGTCTTTTAGGTGTTTTTCAAAATCAGTCAAGTTGATGATGGTTGAAGGTTGAAGGCACAGGAAACTGTGTATCTGTCAGCGCCTATCCAGAGTGTGTCCCATTCTTTTTGTTTGTTTTTGAGACAGGCTGAAACTGAATATGTAGTGGAGCTTGGCCTTGAGCTCCTGATGGTCCTAAGTACTGGGATTACAGAAGTGTACCCCACTACACCTGCTTTGTATTCTCATTGTTGCCCACCCTTCACCCTCTGTCCTGTGATGTTCCCAGGACTGGTGGCTCCCAGACTCTCACCTTCCTAGGTGGAGATATCTCTTGCAGTTGCAGATTTCATACCCTAGGGCAGCTGCCACAGGATGGTTGCTCAGGCTAATGGCCTGCTGTGAGAGGTCCACCGGCCCTTGTAGGAGGGCTCATGAGACTGCCCCAGTACCTGACCAACAGCTTAGATCCTTGCACCAGAAGAACACTGCCATTAAGGACATGACAATGCTTGTGCTCATAGCATCCACCCCTAAAGAACATTTCCCACCAGGCCCTTGTTGGCCTGGGCACTGTAGAGTACTGGCTTGTGGAGGTTTTGGGTGACTTTGCGGTGATGTGGCTTTGGGCCTGAACCACACAGAGCCTTGCCTGTCTTCCTCTGATGTGGCCACTTGTTAGGCAGGGCTCCCTACAGTGTCCCACAGCAGTGTTTTGCACTTTCTCTGCCTTCCTGGGGCTTGTCTTCTGTCCCTCTGCAGTACCTCCCCAAAGGTGGGCCCCTGGCCATAGACAGCTGAGTGCCGTGGCTCCTGGAGCATGGCTTCCTCATCTAACCCCAGGAAACCTGGTGAGGAGGACTGGAAGGAAGAAAGCTGTCGCCACCACAAGGATAGCTGCCAGCTAGGCTGGCCTCTGTCCTGGTGACACCTCCCTTCTGCACGACCCTCCCCCTGTGTTAATGCTGTCACTGTGACAGATGCTTGACAGAAACATTTTTTCCTTGGTTTTTCAAGACAGGGTTTCTCTATGTAGCCCTGGGTGTCCTGGAACTCGCTCTGTAGCCCAGGCTGGCCTCACAAAGACCCTCCTGTCTCTGCCTCCCGAGTGCTAGGGATTAAAGGCGTGTGCCACCACTGCCCTGCGACAGAAACATTTTAAAGGAGGAAACTTGTTTTGACGTTTCAGATGTTTCAGTTCATGGTTGCTGGCTTTTAAACCTGTGGGGAAGCGGAAGGGCATGGTAGAAGAAAACCATTTACCGCATGGTAGACAAGAAAGGGCCAGAGTCAAGATAGACTCTCCAGGGTGACCTCTTTCCACCACCTTCCAGAGTCCCATCATCTCCCAATAGCCTATTCCACTCTGTTGGTGGTTCATTGATTAGGTCAGTGCTCTCTTGATTTAGTAGTTCCTGGAAATGCCCTTACGGACACACCGAGCTCTACTCTGATGATATCCTAGGCATCTCAGTCCCGTCAAGTTCACAGTCCAGGTGACTGTCACAGCCTCACAGTTGCATACGTGTGTGTGACACGAGAGATAGGAGTAGAGCAAAGAGAGACCCCCCTCCTGTCATCTGTCAGATGCACAGCACACACCCATACCTGGGGTTCCTGGGTGGAATGGTGGAGTGCGTGTGAGTGCAGCCCCAAGTTAAGTTCTAGGTGTATTTGTAGCCTCTCCCACAGAACCCCTTTGGAGGATTCCCTACTCTCTCAGCAGACATTACATAAATGACTTTCCCTTGTTGACTGTGTTGTCTTCGTTTTCCTGGTCCTAGGACTGAGTAGCACTATCCCTACCTCCCTCTCTACTACTCTTCATGGTGGGGATGTAGAGGTCCAGTGGTTGGAGGGTATCTGGCCTCGTCCCAGCCCACTGACCCTTGCCTTCTATAGTAGCTGCCCTAGCCCTGAGTGGGGACATTGAGAAGGCACCCCTCGACTTTTCTCCTCATTACCCAGGAACACCCATGTCCAGATAAGGCCCAGGCAATGTGGAGAAAACTGATCTCAGCCAGTGAGGACTGGCAGCTAACTGTCCTAGGCCGTGCAGTACATTTCTGGCTCAAAAGGGTGAGCAGGAGCTCAGGGTGCAGTGACTGAGCCTGGAACCTCTCATAGAGCCTGCTCCTCCAGGACTGTGCTCACTGTGTCTTTTAACAAGTCTCAGATGTTCACCGCAGTGAGGACTGGCAGAGCTGCATATGTGGCCTTGGCATTTGGACCTGTGCAGAAGTAGGCACCACCCTGCCTGACCTCCAGGGTGCTGGCATGTGGCATTTCTCTGCCTGCAGTGCATGAGAGACAACTGGCCAGCCGCCACTATAGGCCCAGCTCCCACGTGGACAGGCATGTGTGAGGGGGCTGCGCCTGGAACAAAAGGTCCTTTAATTTTTCCTCCAACAAACATACGGTCAGCAGGTTTGGGGCCCCTAGATTTAGTCCTTTGTGAGACAACGGTCATAACCTTTTGTGTGCCATCATCACATGCCTGAAGGAAAAGGGTGTGGGAATCAGTGTTCTTAGAGGGCCGGCCAAGGTGCTAGTGTGGTTTCGGAATCCATAATATACTTTTATGTCCTTGCTTTCCACAGTGCTATTAGGGTGGTGCAAAGTGGCCAGTTGTCACCTTCTCTGGGCCAGGATATTCTCTGGTGGTGACATTGCCTGGGTACGCTTTGATGGAGGTGATCCTGGTCATGGAGAGTGTATTCTGTAAAGTTCTCATTGGTGAGAGTCCAGGCAGGAGGGAGTGAGGACTGAGTAAGAGTGGCCAGTCACGGGGAGAGTGACAGAGGGTGCTGAGTCGCCATGTGCAGGTTCTGAGTCAGTGTCCCCAGGCTGTCCTCTGAGAACCTGCAGTGGTGGCGGGGATGTGGAGAGCCACCTTTGCATGGTGCCTTCTCTAGAGCTATCCTGCTGCCTGGTGTCTTCTTCCCAGCCAGTGGGTATGTATCCTGTGCTCTGTGTTCACAGACCTGAGCTGCTCGTCTCAGGAGCTGCTGCTGTAGGTAGAACGGTTAGAGTCACAGCAGCAGGTGTGACATCTGCACACCACCTGTGCTAGCCAGCCCCTGAGGTGAAGGCCCCCTTGCCTTGCTCCTGATTTTTTCACTTGGTTTGTTCTTTTTCTACAGGTCTTCCTTTTCCATGCTGACCTTTCAGCTGAGTGTCACCTGAGGCAGTGTTCCCTTACTTAACCTGGGGTGACCACATGTCTGAAAGATTTGGTGCTTTACCACTAGGAACCTACTGTATGAAATCAGCCCAGGTGTGTGCTCCCTGAGCCACGCAGACTGAGAGTGGCTCTGGAGCCTGCTTGGGCCATTCTGACCTACTGCTTGCCTCATTTTCAAGGGCTGTTGACCAGGCCCTCACTTCAACCCTCACAGATGGCCGAGAGAAATGAAGTTCTGGTCATCGGGCTTCATGTGCTTTGATACTGGGTTTTCAACACCCCTGTGGATGAGCCTTCCATAACTGCTCACCCCTTCCATCATGTTCCTGTGAGTGTCTGTGACAGATGCCAGGTCTCTCCCCAAGGCCTCTGTCCATTGTCTTCTCTGACTGATATTGGACAGTAGAACCCCAGGGAGAGCAGGGGATGTGATGTGGAGCCCCAGGACAGAGCCCCCTCTGGGACAGACTGGACAGAGGGCAGGGGAGGGCCAGTGGACATCTAGAAGATGGGGAAGCCAGGGCAACAGGGATCTGAGGTGGTCCCTGGTGGTCAGGACACTGTTCAGGCCTGTGGAACCTTTTGTTTTGGAGTGAAAAGATCAAGACAAAGAGACTTGAGCAAGGGATAAGAAGGCCCTACAGGCCCAAGATGGAGTTTCTAGTTGGCTTTCCTGGGTCAGCAGCTGAGGAGACCCCAGCTTTCAGATTCCCAGAGGAGCCATGCCAGGTCTGGGGCACAGAGGACATCTGGTTCGTTTCTTGGTCCTCATGGGGTGCAAGCAGATGCTGAGTCCTCACTACTTGGAGGGATGGATGAGAAGAAGTGAGTGGCTCAGAGACACATGCACACCAAGAACTTGACAATGAGTCTGCCGTTGGCCATTATCACTACTCTGCTCAGGCACACGTAGGCTCCCAGGCTCCTAAGGACTACTGAACTTTACCTTGACCTTTCCTGCCAGCCCCACACCCTCCATCCCAGAGGGGTCTCCTGACTCTTACCGGGTAGGTAGCTCACTGAGAGTTCCTGCCCTAACTATATGTATGTCTTCTCTTTCAACAGATTATACTTTTGTGTCCTGTAGAAACTTTTGTTTAGAGTGGCCAATGGGTGTGTGTGTGTGTCTGTGTGTGTGTGTGTGTGTGTGTGTGTGTGTGTGTGTCTTCTGCTCCCTTTCTGTCCAGAGTCACCTCATGAATGATAGTGTGCTGTTGGGTAAGAGCCTTACTTCCTCTGTGGCTGTAAAGCCCTGTGTATGGAAGACAACTACAGGCCAGTTCTCTTCACAAGCAGTTGTGAACGTCTTGGTATGGGCACTTGAAGTGGTAACCAAAATCAGGCGTAGTAGAAGAGCAGCTCATGCTCTTTTCTTTCTTTTATTTTTTTTTGGGACAGGGTTTCTCTGTATAGTCCTGGCTGTCCTGGAACTCGTTCTGTAGACCAGGCTGGCCTCGAACTCACAGAGTTCTGCCTCCCTAGTGCTGGGATTAAAGGTGTGTGCCACCACTGCCCAGTGCAGCTCATGTTCTTAACCACTGAGCTGTCTCTCCAGCCCCACAGAAAATATTCATTGATGTTAAAGTCAAGCCCTTGCACACTGTTGGCGGGATTGTAAACTGGCAGGGCAGCCAGCTGCTGTGGAAGATTGTATGCCGATGCCTCAGAATTAAGCGTATAATTACTCTGTGATCTAACAGTTCCATTTCTTAAAAAAAACAAAACAAAAACAAACAAAAAACATAGCCATGACATTCACAGCAGTCAAGAGGCAAAATGGCTCACATGCCAAAGACAGATGACAGATAAACAAACGTGCATCTACACTATACATAGAGCATTCTGACATACTTGGATGAACCTGAGGACAGTCTAGCCAGTTGGTGAGCACCAGATGCAGTGAGAAACCCTGTCTCAAAATATAAGGTGGAATAAAAGCAAAGATAGCTGATGTTGATTTATAACCACCCTATATATGTGTGCACACACATGAACGTGTATACACATACACCACACACAATAAACAAAAACAAAAGACAATATTAGCTGGATATGGTGTCACATACCTTTAATCCCAACACTTAGGAGGTAGAAGCAGGCTGATCTCTGTGTGTTTAAGACCAGTTTGGTCTACAGAGAGAATACCAGGCCAGCTAGGTGGCATAATGAGACCCTGACTAAAAACAAAAACCAAAATATCAAACACAGCATTGTCAATAAGTATGAAAATTTGATAATTTTCCAGAAAAAGTGAATTATCAGTTGAGAATCCATAATCCAAAGTCCAAAATGTTCTGAACATCATGATGTATCAGGTGGAAAATTCTACTCTCGACTTCACATGGTGGGTCCCAGTAAAAATGCAGGTACACCTTATCTTCAAGGTATGTGTTGGAAGAGCCCAAGTGCCATCCCCAAGATGTGTGTGTGTGTGTGTGTGTGTGTGTGTGTGTGTGTGTGTGTGTGTGTGTGTGTCAGGCAAGGGAAACTCGAACTGTTCTCAGAAATTGACCCCTAAAGTAGAAACCTGAAGAAATCAAGCTGAGGTTGAAGAAGGTGGAAGGAGGTCAAGCTGTGCATTTCCTAAGCTGTGGTGTCAGGAAATACACAGCCTCGAAGGGAAGAGCAGGTGGATGTCACCAGCCCCCATTGTGGGAACCTTGTAAGGCTCAGCACAGTCCAGATAGAATGGAGGGAATCTGGTTGACTACACACACATGTGGATGACTTAGCAATTAGGATGTCTGCTAGCGTACAGTAGTTGTGGGGAAAAGGGACTGTGGATTGAGGAGAAGTATTTGGTGAGCTTTGAATGTGTCTTTAAGACCATAGAAATAGGGCCAATGAGATGGCTAGGTGAGTATAGGGACCGGCTGTTAAGTCTTCTGACCTGAGTTTAATCCCTAGGACCTCTGTGGTGGAAAGAGAACTGATTCCTGGAAGTTTACTGCTGACCCATCCACATGTACCTTGTGGCATGTGTAAACCCCCCCATATATAAATAAAAATTTTAAATTTGATTTTAAATTATGTGTATTTATCTTATCTCTGTGTGGGCATGTGCATGTGAGTGCAAGTTTCTACAGAAGCCAGAAGTTGTCAGGTCTTCTGGAGTTCGAGTTGCAAGCAGTTGTAAGCAACACTTCGTAGGTGCTGGGAACCAAATTTGGGGCCTCTGCAAGAGCAGTGTATACTCTTAAACACTGAACCATCCCCTGCCCAGGTGAGTGAGAGTGTGCTGTTGGGTACCCAGCTCCTGTGTGTGTGTGTGTGTGTGTGTGTGTGTGTGCGCGCGCGCATGCCTGTCTATCTGTCTGTCTAGAAACTCATGTAATTTGTTATCCAATTCCTACCAGTTTGTAGCCCGCTGCAGAAAGTTCAGTCAGTGTGGCATCAACACACAGTTCACTGCAGACATCAGTAGTAGTATACTTGAAGCCAGAAGAGAGAGCGCTATTTGCTTTTCTATTTATTTATATGTATCTCAGTGTATGCACATGTTTGTGTGGGTGCATATGCCTGTGTTTTGTGGAGGCCTGAAGAAAGTATCAGCTTTTCAAGGCTAGAGTTACAGTCTTGTTTATACACATGTATATAACATGTTTAACGTATGCTGTTTATATCCATATGTATGCCTAGCTTGTTTTTATACATGTATATAACATGTTTACACACATGCTATTTATACTCATGTGTATAACATGTTTATACACATGCTGTTTATATCCATGTGTATGCCCATCTTGTTTATACACATGCCTAGATCTGAACTCTGATCCTTATGATCATGCAGCACATGCTCTTAACCACCAAGCTATCTCTCCAGTTCTTATCAAAACTACTCTGGAAATATGAGACAGTGCAGTGAAATACAAAATCAGGCATCCTCATTGGTTTATTTATTTATTTAATTTTCCCCCGAGACAAGGTTTCTCTGTGTATCCCTGTCTGGCCTCAAACTCAGAGATCTACCTGCAGACAACTAAGGAAGATGAAGCATGTCTGTAAACCCAGGTACTCAGGAGGCTGAGGCAGGAGGATTGAAAGTTCAAGGCCTGCCCAGGCAACTTAGGTTTTGAGTCAATATAAAGTAAAACGGGCTGAGGGCGTAGTTCAGTGGTAGACCAGTTACCTGGCATGCCCTAGTTTGGGATGCACACAGAGGAAGAAAAGCTGATGGGAGAGATCTCAGGAATGAAGCAGAGAAGCAAAGACTTGGGGGCATTAAGTATCACTTGTCCCTAAATGAAATTTGATCTCATAAAATTCCACACTTTTTTTTTAAGTTCTGTCAAGCTAGTTCTAAAATGTATATGAAATAGACATGCCATTCTGAGGACAAGGTGGTCTGTGTCGACTGAGGGACTTTCAGTGTTTTAATGTTAGATGGTTACTATAGGTGCAGACTTAAAACCAGTCCTGACCCTCCTGGACTTACACAGCCAAGATGGGGGCACCGGCAGATTCAGTGCCTGGTGGGGTCACTAGCTATCTTTTTGTGTCCTCACCTGGCACAATCCCCTCCCCCCTCCCCCCATGAGACTCCACCTCCTTGACTCCTAGGTCTGTCACCTTGGGAGTTAGGGAAGAAAACAAACATCCTTTACTTTTTTTTTTTTTTTTTTCAATTACTTGGCAAGGGAAGACATTTTTTTTTTTAAATTTTTTATTTAAAAGTTTTTTTTTTTTTTTCATTTTATATGCCAACCACAGTTCCCCCTCCTCCCGCTGCCCCTTACCTTCCCCCCACCCCATTCCCCATCCACTCCTCAGGGAGGGTAAGGCCTCCCATGGGGAATCAACACAGGCTGGCATACCAAGTTGGGGTAGGACCAAGCACACACACACACACACACACACACACA
>CABHPQ010139436.1:12946-23135 GCA_902168405.1 Peromyscus aztecus | reverse complement strand
GAGAGAGAGAGAGAGAGAGAGAGAGAGAGAGAGAGAGATTATTGAGATTATTTTTTTTTTAAAAAGACAAGTTTCTCATTGATCCTGGAGTATACCAGTTGTTATAGACTGCCTGGCTATGGAACCCCTAAAATTCTTCTATGCCTCCACAGTGCTGTGATTACAGGCATGTGACATTTTACATGGAGTCTGAGGATGGAACTCAGATGCCCATGCTTGCATCTATCTTTTGCCTCTGGGCTTTTCCCATTTTCTTACTTCTGTAAATCTTAATCTTACTCTGTGGCTTGCTGTGTAGTTGAGTGGCTGGCCCCTGATGTCTTCCTCCTTCTCTGGCTCCTAGATCTTCAATCCCTTTTCCCAGATTTTTTTCTTCTATATCTACTCTCTGCCTGCCAGCCCCACCTATCCTTTTTTTTTCTGCCTTTCCATTGGCCAGTTCTTTATCAGACCATCAGGTGTTTTACACAGACACAGGAACACAGCCTCACAGAGTTAAACAAATGCAGCATAAACAAAAGTAACACACCTGAAAATAATATTCTTCTACCGCCAGGCCAGCCTCCATCCTGTCTTAAGGGAAACAGGCCTCTGCTGCTGCTGTGATAGGAGCAGATCAAGAGGTTCCTTTTCTTCCTGGCTTGCTGGGAGTTTTTAGTGTGAATGTTAGAATTGCCCGGTAAGCTGGAGTTTTTCCAGCCTGCTCCTGCAAACTACCACATTCCTCCTGCACAGTCCAAGAGGCTCCCCACATCCTCAGTTGTTGCCACAGCAACCCCACTTAGTGCCAGCTTTCTGTGTCAGTTGACTTCTGGAATGATAGCAAACATCCAAGGAACCAGCCTTGAGGGCTCCGAGTTACAGAGATTGCTTTTAGTCTGTGGTGAAGTGGCACATCACGATGGCAACGTGGGTGTAATGAAAGCTGCTCACAGGATAGCTACCAACAAAATCAAAGCAAACCCAGGAAGAGTCTGGATCCCACGGTCCCTTTTAAGGGGGTGTCTTCCACTGCGTCCTCCTCCTTAAACATTCTACCACCCAATAGTGGCACAGGTACCAAGTCTTTAATACACGGCTCCTTGAGGTGATTGAACCAAACCACAGCATTTTGATTGAGGGTACATGTGGGTTTTTTGTTTTGTTGTTTCCCCCATCCCTGTTTAGCGTGCAGAAAAGATAAATTAAAATTATTTTCAAATGCTGAACTAGCATTTTATTCCTAGAACAAATCCTCACTTGGCTGTGTATAGTAATTAATATTTTTATGTCTTGCTAGATTTAGCTTGCAAATAACCTGTGGAAGAACTTTGCATCTATGTTCATGACAGACATTAGTGTAGTATGCTTTCCCTAGTCCCTTCCTCTCTCCTGTTCCTCACCTATCTTCTTTCAACAAGGTCTGGCTGTGTAGCCCAAGCTAGCCCAGATCATCTTATCTCCGCCTCCTGAGTGCCAGGACTGTGGGTGAGTGCCAGCGACCACGCCCAGCTTTAGTGTGTTTGATTTTTGTGCTGTTTTTGTCTTGATGGTAGAAAGGCAATGCTGACCTCCTGAGTTGAGGCATTTCTTCCTTTTGTGTTTTCTGGAAGATGATTTGTAGATCTGTTTGCTTCCCTCTGTCTTCTGCTTTTATCTCCTGTGCTAGGGATCGAATCCCGGGCCTCATGCATGCTGGGCAAGCGCTGGTCCATGCCTCTGGATTTGCCGAGTTTTCTTCTTTAGAGCATTTGCGCTTCATTGACTTTGCTAATAGCCAGTTCTGTTCTGTTAACAGTTTTGGCTTGGTAAGCTTTGGAGGTTGGGGGCAATAAGAGTTGTTTTATTTTGTCTGCCTGTGGAGTGGGTGTCTGAGATCTCCAGTGCTCTTTTATTCCTGATAAAGAGAATTTTCTGTCTTCTTTTTATCTTTGTTTGGCAGGAGGTTTTATGAATTTTTTCAATCTTCCCGAAGGACTAACATCTGGTTTTTATTTTCTCTATTTTCAAGTTGTTTCTGATATTATCTTTATTGTTTCCTTCCTAATGCTTCCTCGGTGTTCAGTTTGCTCTCTCTCTCTCTCTGTCTCTCTCTCTGTCTCTCTCTTCCTCCCTCCTTCCCTCCCTCTCCCTTTCCCTCTCCCTCCCTCCCTCTCTCCATCCCTCCCTCTTCTAGTTCTTATTTTTTCATGCAGCTTAGCTTGTACAGTGGAAATCTCTCTCCAGTAGAAGCACTAACACTCACACAAATCCTGATATGTTGTCTTCATTTTTAGTCCACTCCTAACACTTTCTAGTGTCCTTGGAGAGACTTGTTTCTGCAGGTCCATTTCCCAGGTAACCGTGTGCTTTCCAGCTGCCTTGCTGCCACAGCAGCTACCTCTCAACTGCAGTTCATTTCCCATAGTTTAGTTTTTCAAGTTCTGCTGTGGTATAAAAATATTACATAGAAAATTCCAGAAAGAGATAGCTTGTAAGTTTTCAGTTGTATGGTTTCCCAAATAGTGGAGTGAAGTCCTACAGGTTCCCAGAGTTGCATGCATAGCCCAGCTGGTGACCTTGGTGGGCCATTAGGAGCTGCTCTTGGGTATAGCTCTGTCTGGTGAGCGTAGGTGTTGAAGTACACTCCCACCACCTGTGGCTGAGCTTCTCTGTCCTGCCCAGCTCTCGTGGCTCTCTGGCATCAGACTGCCTGGGATACTTGTGTTTGCCTCCAACCTGCAGCTGTTGTTGAGTCAGGGCACATCCTGTGAGGGAGTCCCTTGTCTGTCCCTCCTCTTCTCTGAACATAGTGCAGTGAAGACAGCCTCCTCTTTGTCACCCTGTCAGTGAGGACCAGTGGGGTCCCCATCTTAAACACAGAACAACATGGAGTCCCTATCTTAAACATGGAGTAGAAGAGGGTCTTGTCATAAACCCAAGATAGAGAGGGCTCCTTCTTAAGTGGAATCACTGTTTTTCCCATAAAGTGATAAACACTTTCTGTGGCACAGATAGCTTCTTGACATCTCCTGTGGCCAGCGTAGGAAGGGCAGTTGAGGGACCGCTTTCCCCACACATACATAGTTCTCAGGCACCAGGCAGAAGCACGTTGCCTTCATGTGAGAGGAGGCCAAGCTCCAGGGCTGTGCCTCTTGTCTTCTTGCTACTTCATTGTCATGGTGAGGACCCGCGGTAGCTCAGTGTGGAAGCAGAATTCCAGGCCTACTGTTTGAGACCCAACCTAGACTTCTAGGGACTTGTTTGTCTTGAATGTGAAGCAGTGCTGGGTAGCCAGTGCTATGTATCCCTGGTTGCTCTGGAACTCGCTGTGTGAATCAGGCTAGGCTCAAAGAGATCCATCTACCTCTGCCTCCCAAAGTGCCGGAATTAAAGGCATGTGCCATTTTAATTTAGACAGCTGCATGTTTGCTATGCTGCCCCATTGAGCAAGTGCCATAGAGCAGGATTTAGGTAGAAAGCGATCAATATTTATAGATTGCCGTGGAGGTTTCTAGAAAGCTTGCCAAGGCAGGTGTGCAGTTCCCACACCTTTGGTGGGTGTATTTGTCTTCAAGAGGTTGTTCAGGGGCTCATGTATGTGTATGTAGTGTGGTGAAGTGTGTGCACAGGTGTGGGTGGCACAGATGACTCCAGGAAGGTGTGCACTTACTTGGGAAGAAGTCAGACATACAGAGTTCTGCAGAAGCCAACCCAGAGGCCATGTGCTCACTGTTTGGCAAGTGTTCGTACAGCTGTTATGGATCCTGGGCATGTCAACAGACTGTCACTGAGTAGGCAACACTTGTCTCCATGTAGCTCAAAGACCTTAGAGCAGAATGTTGAGGCGAATTCATGCCTGCTTCATGGAGGTGAAGCCAGGCCTGGGATGAGAGGCTGTCTTCCCACAGCTAAGCGCTGTGTTCTGTTGGTGCCAGCACCCTGGCCTTTGGAAATGTCCCTGTTCTTCAGTCTCACATGCTTGGCATTTAGATGTCTTTTCTCTAGCCCTCCCATCCAGCCCTACCTGTTGGTGCCCCTCACAGGAATGCTCAAAGGTAGCCGAAACAGGGCCAGACCTGCAGTTTTCTGGGCAGCTGCACAGTGTACTATGAAGCATGCTACAAGGCTGAGCCCTGTGTCTTGCAGGTTATGTAGCCTGACCCTGAAGAAACTGGCAGTGCTCCGGGAGCTGGAGAAGGAGCTCCTGTCCGTGGTGATTGCTGTCAAGATGCAGGTAAGCCCTTACTGCACACCCACAAGTGTGGCCAGCCTCACTCTCACACAGTTCCTGGACTATTCTCAAAGACTCCCACCCTACACTGAGCCACTCACCCAGAGCTTTCTTTCATGCCTCTCCCAGGGTGACAGGCTTGAGCAGGAACAGGAAGAGGAAACAGGACATGGGGCTTTCTAGACCAGAACCTGCCCCAATGTTTTGCCCACCCTTCATGGGTTTTCCTTGAGGAGCCTGTGACTGGGTGGGCTTGGATGCCACCCTTCTTGGGGAGAGCAGCCCTAGCTGTCCAAATGTGTCCACTAGCCCTTTGGCTGCCTTTGCTGTGCTGAGGACTGCCAGGCTCCAGTCCACTCTCAGTGGACAGGATGTGGATTTTGACTCCTGGCTGCTCGTGGAACTCCTGGTGGCCCTCTACTGACAACCCTTCACAGTGTGTGGTGTGTGCAGGGCAGGTGTCAGGCAACCTCATACCAGGCCTGTATGTGCCAGGGCAAGGGAGACAGCTGTGTGTTACTGACCTGTGACCCTTTGCCAGGGAGTACCTGGGTCCTGCTAAAGTAGCCCGTGTTTGACCCCACTCATACTGCCTGTGGCCTTGGACACATTCTAAACCTGTTTTAACAGTTGTGCTGAGCCTTGGCCCTGGGTAAGACTTTCATCTGTCATTCAGGGTCTCCTCTGTTACACAGAACCCTCCCATCCATGCAGGACCCTCCCATTTTGCTCTGAGATGTGTGCTTGGAATTCAAAGAGGCCTGGCTTCTGTTTATGGTAAAGATGTGGGAGACACTCCTCCCTAGAGGTGCTGTGGGTTCTTGGCATCTAAACATGCAGGCAATTCTCCACCTGCTTGGCTTTGTGCCAGACTACGCCAGTATGTCATCTATGCAGTTTGAATCTGTCTTAAACATCTCCTGCTCTTCCTGTCCCTGTGGCAGTATGTGTTTTAAGTGGCATATCTTATTGGCTCCACACACCCATAGCTGTGCATTGTCCTTACAGAGGCCATCAGTGGCCTGGGCTGAGCTTTGGTGACTGCTGCTTTGGCAGGAGCTGTTCTTGGTTTTCCCCCTTCCATTTCCTGGGCAGAACCCAGCACTGGAATCAGGTTTTAGGGGTCCTGGCAAACATTCCTGCTCACACACATACACAGACCTCATCCCCACCCATTGAGGCCTTTGTCATCATGGTTCAGAGTGCTGGTATAAGGATGCTCTTCGCTGGTTCGCTTTAACATGCCCTAGATCAAAAGGGGTGTTTCCTTCCAGGGTTCCAAGCGTGTTCTGAGATCACACGAGATTGTGCTGCCTCCCAGTGGACAGGTGGAAACTGACCTGGCTCTGACCTTCTCTCTCCAGGTGAGTCTGACACCTGGGTAATGAGGACCCTCCCTTGTCAGTGCTTTGGATGATGAACTCTTCCTCCTTGGTGCCCAGGGTGTTGGGCATACTCTGTTCAGTGCCCTGGAGGTGGTACACTCACTTCCTGCACAGTGCCCTGAGTGATAGACGTGCCCTGGTTAATTCCTTGGAGGTGAGGGACATGTTTCTTTATCAGTTCCCTGAGTGATGGAGACAAGATCAGTTCCTTGTCGTATCCTGGATGTTGGTCACGCCCCTGTCAGAGCCACATGTGTTCTTACTTTGATCTTCTCTCTCTCTTCCTCTCTCTCTCTCTCTTCCTCTCTCTCTCTCTCTTCCTCTCTCTCTCTCTCTCTCTCTCTCTCTCTCTCTCTCTCTCTCTCTCTCTCTCTCTCTCTCTCTCTCTTCCTTCCTTTCCCCTCCCTCCCTTCCTTCCTTTCTTTTTCTTTCTTCTTTTCTTTTTTTCTCCTGAGACAGGGTTTCACTGTGTAGCTCTGACTGTCCTAGAACTCGCTCTATAGACCAGGCTGGCCTCTAACTCATTGAGATTCACCTGCCTCTGCCTCCGAAGTGCTGGGATTAAAGGCGTGCGCCACCACCGCCCAACCAAGGTTTATTCTTTTTTTTTTTTTTTTTTTTAATTTTTTTTTTTTTTTTACAGTGTTTTGTCCGCATGTATGACTGCAGGCCAGAAGAGGGCACCAGATCTCATTACAGATGGTTGTGAGCCACCATGTGGGTGCTGGGAATTGAACTCAGGACTTCTGGAAGAACAGACAGTGCTCTTAACCTCTGAGCCATCTCTCCAGCTCCCAAGGTTTATTCTTAAACAATTAGAAATTTTTATTGACTTACTCTTCCCCCTCTCTCATAATAAAGAAAATGGAATAATGAGGTCTGTGTACGCTGTTTCATGCTGTGATAAAATATCTGTCAGAAGCAAACTTAAGGAGGTTTCTGTTGGCTCATGGTTTGAGCTGCTGTTCATCATGGTGGGAAAGCCCAGGCAGCAGGACCTTGAGGTAGCTGGTCACAATGCATCTGCAGTCAGGAATCAGAGAGCAGTGATTGCGGATGCTCAGCTCTCTTCCTCCAGCCTAGAACCCAAGGAACTACTTACATTTAGGGTAGGTCTTTCCACCTCAGTTAACCTAATCTAAATAATCCCTCACAGGTATGTTCAAAGGATAGCCCGGTCTAGATACTCCTGACTGGAGCACACCAGGGCCTGTCTCCTAGGCGATTCTAGATCCTTCAAGGTGACAGTCAATATTAAGCATCACAAGGATCAAATATATTATCAAGTCAGGGTTATTTTATTTTCTTGTTTAGCAAAGAATTGGCAGGACTATATGGAAACTCAGTGTATTAAATTCAGAGTTCTCTGAGTGCCTTGTGGAGAATGTAGACTGTCAGTCCAGATCATTTGCTTCTGGGTTTTGTGTACTACTGCAGAGAATCCAGTTTATTGAAGTGTAATTTACCAAATACACCTATATCAAGTACATGGCTCCCATAGCTTCTGAGAAATGTGTATGGATGACCAGCCTGCTTGGAGACTAGAGTTTAACCCTGCTTCCAGAACTTACACCAGGCTCTAGTTATGAGCTCTGAGAATCTTGTGGGAACTGCTTTCGCTGAGTGAAGCCCCTGGCACAAGTGCAGGTTCTAGGCATGGGCAACCTACAGCAGATGGGACTGTTGCCTGGCAGTTTAGCCAGGGAGTGCACAGGGACCCACAGAAGGAAGGCACCCAGCTACTCCCACACATGGGAGACCACCAAAGACTTCGGGCCAAGTTGGAAATTATGTACTGAGAAGCTACCAGTCTCTCTTCAGATGTCCCTAAACATGTGAACCCATCTCAAAAACAGATAAGTTCCACTAGTGTGGAAGTGGAATCCCTAACACTAAGCAGAAGGTGGCCTCCCTGACGTTGGATTCCTGAGGGTGGGCTGATGGAGGGCTGAAAGGACCAAGACGCTGGAAGGCCTTAGCAGGGTCAGCAGGTGCTCCTTAGGGACCTTGTTGGCTGTGTGGTCTAATGTCCGTGCTGCACCAGGCCTCAGGCAAGCTCACTGTGTCTGCAGTACCCCCACTTCCTGAAGAGAGAAGGCAACAAGCTCCAGATCATGCTGCAGCGCAGAAAGCGGTACAAGAACAGAACAATCCTGGGCTATAAAACGTTGGCTGCAGGCTCTATCAACATGGCTGAGGTAGGTGTCTGGGCTGGTGTCCAGGGTTCCAGAACACTCTGAACAGATTTCTTTTATGTGTCCGATAGACCATTCTCCAGGTCATCAGAGAACCCACAAGGTTGGGTTCCACTGTAATGGCAGGATGCTACTCTGTAGCTACTTCCCAGATCCCCAGTCCTATGCTGCGCAGCATGGCTGCTCCTGCACTTGTAGCCAGGTGTACTCCACTTCCCAGAAGAGTGCTTGGAGCTGTCTGTCCTGGACTCCTTCATTACACAGCTCCTCTGGTGCCCCCTTAGTCTTCATCCCACCCTAGCAGCTCAGAAAGGACATCAGCTAGAGATTCCCATGTCTCCTGGAGCCCTGTGTTCTGGGGAGACTGAGGAGACAAGGTGGGCTCCTAGGCAGATGAAGCCTCCAAGCTGAGCAGCTGGACCCCTATTAGCTACATGAATAGCCTGGGAGAAGAGGCAGCTCAGCATTGTCCCCTACGTCGTAGAGCTTTCCTCCTTTGGAGTTCCATTTAGTGTCTAGGGCAAGTGCAGCTGTGTTGGTGGCCACCTGAGGCCGGAAGGTTGGCCCTACTCAGCTACTTGTGCATTCAGGTGCCCCATCCTCTTGTTCTGGCCTAAGCACCCAATCCTGCTACATCCTGTCTCTTGAAACTTCCCTTGTCCTCCTAGGCTGAGGCTTCCCTTCAGTTTCCTAAGCTGTGCTGGCGTTGACCGTCCCAGAGGTACACCTGCTGCAGCACCTGTGTTTTAAAATTTCCATGCCTCCTGTGTCCTGTGTCCTAAGGCTCCCTCACTCACTGCAGTTCTCCAAAGCCCACTTCTCGCCCTCTCCTACTCCCCCTCTGTTTTTACTCTCCAGCCACCTTAACTTTGAACATGAAAGAGGGAATTGAGAGGAGTTGGCTCCCCAGGTTGACTTGGCTTCAGCCCCTTGTTGTGGTAACTCACTGTCACCAGCGCCTGGTGGGCCAGAGGTGCTGAGGAGGGAACTGCTACTACCCAGGACTGTGCCTAGCCTGCCAGCACCAACCCAGGATGTTCCCAGAAGCCCAGCTTTAGCCAGGGGCCAGGAGTTCTGGGCCAGGGAAGCTAAAGGGAACATGAAGAAATGGGCTGGCAGCAGAGCAGGGCTGAGATAGGCAAAAGCCCCTCGGCAGGGCCTTGTCTGTGCCCATCTGCCTGGGGCCTACCTGGCCAAAAAGGTCTTTGTAGGTGAAGCAACTGGTACAGAATATGCTTCTGACTTTCCCGGCAGGACCAACCTTTCTCAGGACATCCCAGAAAACAGTAGGCTACTGTGGTCAGAGCAGGCATGCTGCCTACCTCGCAGTGTGGGAGGCCAGAGAGCGGGTTTTCTAGATAAAGAGACTCCACCTTATCCTGGCTTACACACACACCCACCCCTCCCCCAATTTCCTGTTTCATACAAGCCTGGGTGTCCCTCAACCCCTGTGTTCAAATCCTGGTGCTGCAAGGGGTCAGCTTCCTAAATAGATGTTAATTTCTGAACAGATTGCTATTCTCACTTAAATCTGAGGTCGCCCTTAGGGAGGGGACAAGCACTCAGTGCATCCGTAGAGTCAGGTGAGAGAGGTTTTCCTCCATGTGTCCTCTATGTGCACTTGGCACATGAAGGTCCCAGGATTTGGTATGGAGCTGTGGGCCTGTCTTCCTACTTTCTGAAATGTTGGTAAAAAATAAATATGAATGTCCATAAAATTTATTTTCTTCACTGATTAGAGTTGTCACCCTAAATCAGTCCCCAATTTAAAAAATTTACTATGTTTATTTATTTGTGTGTGTGTGTGTGTGTGTGTGTGTGTGTGATGGGTATGGAGGTCAGAGGACAATTTGTGGCATTAGATTTTCTCCTTCCACCATGTGGCTGCTAGAGATTGAACTCAGGTCATTGCGTGGCAGCAATGCCTTTACCCGCTGAGACATCTTTGCTGGCTCCAGGTACCAATTTTTTTTAATCTATAAAATTTTAACATTTGGGTCTGATCAAATGACCCCAGAGCAGCTGTGCATGTGCAAAGGCCCTGTCAGGGACAGGGCTGCCACTTGTATCTGCTTCTGAGGCAGTGTCAGGGCCAGGACAATATCTAGGTCAGTACTGGTTCCTGCTGTCTTGAGTTTGTTACAACAGTTAGCCAGGGTCTTGGCCCTCCAGTGAGCCAGGCCTGGGCTTCTTGTGCCATTACAGACATGACCTATGTTGGTAGCTATTCTTCTTTGACTTCTGTACACGAGTCTTTAGACATCTGGTTTCCCAAGATTGGGTGGTCCCCAGTCACACACTGTGGCTGCCTCTGAGGTTCCCAGGCTGGAACAGTAGATAGATGTGAGTGGGGGCCAGGAACTATTTAAGTGACTTCCAAGGGGTGGCATGGGTGCCAGAATTGGATGATCTATAGA
>CABHPQ010139436.1:0-12936 GCA_902168405.1 Peromyscus aztecus | reverse complement strand
AAAATGTGTGCACCACCCCCAGGGATGACCAGGCTGCCTGGTGGTCAGGGCACCCTTGGTTCACCCTTCTTGGATATTGACTGGGTAGCTCAAGTGATGGCTGTGTCCCTAGCCTTGCTATCAGACCCAGGCCCTCATGGAACCTCTCTGATATGGTGCAGGGTGGGTGGGTGCTGGTCTCTTAGTAATAGTTGGACCAGGAGCTACTTGTCGGAGAGGAGTACCTCTCCTCTTGCCTCCATGTGTCTGTGCCTCATGCAAGACCTTAGGTCAGAGGACGCCCAGAGCCTTACCCTAAACCAGGGGCACATGCATTGGAGAGGCATGATAAATGTTTCTGGCTGGTGGGTGCATATGGCTCCTTCTCAATCCATCAGAGTTCACCAGCCCCTCGGGAGCCATCAGGGCAACCTGATGATAGTCCAGAGGCTGAGACGTCTACCCTGGATGTGTTCACTGAGAAGCTGCCACCCAGCGGAAGAATCACTAAGACTGAGTCTCTTGTCATCCCCTCCACCAGGTGTGGGCCTGTGCTGAGGGACTATGTACTCCTTTGGGGAAGGGTTGTGGGAAGCCAACTATTTGGGCCAACTCCAGAAACTGCATGTGGGTCCCCTACCCCATCTGTCAGTAGCAGCTGACTCTGGCCATCTGCTGGCCTGCGATCCTAAGGCCAGTGTGCCCAAGAGGTGCCACCTACTTCCATTCTGCTGTTCTTGGAAATGAAACTGCTGAGGGCTCAGGGTGCTAGGGAGATTGCAGTGTCACATCACAGGGGTCTGCTGGGTGGGAGTGGTGGCAGCTGTTGTGGGACATTTCAGTGTGCAACCTGCAGTGAACATTTGGCCTGCCACCCCAGCTGTTCTCCTTTGCCTTTCCTGGTGTCTAGCAGGTCAGAGGCAAAGCCAGCTGGCCGCCGGGGCCGGAGCACATCCCTGAAGGAGCGGCAGCCAGCTCGACCGCAGAATGAGCGGGCCAACAGCCTGGACAATGAGCGCTGTCCAGACACGAGGAGCCAGCTGCAGGTTAGGGTGGGAGCTGAGGGGGGAAGCTCCAAGTAGCAGGCAGAAGCAGAGAGAAGCCTAGGGCCCCTGAGGACTGGGCAAACCTGGAAGGTTTACTGTGAAATTCCCTGCAGACAGGAAGACAGTCATAGGTCCTCTTGTTAGGAAGCCTGTTGACCCTGGGGCTAGTTTTAGCCATCCTGTTGCTCTCTCTGAATCAGAGCCACCCAAAGGGTGGCCACTCCAGACCAAGGGACTTCCTTGTTAGGCACTCCCTTACTTACTCCCAGCCTCCATGCCTGCTTTGGGATATGGAGTATTGAGGCCCAGGGCTGGAAGTTGAAAGGCTTGGGTGCTGCATCTCCTTGTGTGGACACCTCACTCTCTCTAGATTCCCAGGAAAACTGTGTATGACCAACTGAACCACATCCTCATCTCTGATGACCAACTCCCCGAGAATATCATTCTTGTCAACACCTCTGACTGGCAGGGACAGGTAAGGGGTACAGCCATGTGCTCTGCCTTCTGGGGAATTAAGGCTTCATATGGCTTTGAAGAACACCAGTCCATGCTGGGGGAGTGAGGGGTGCTGATGATCAGCTTTGCCTGGGTATCTGTGGGTCCTGTGGGACCTGTGATGAGGGTTGGATAGGGACTACCAGGTGCTGTGCCAGGTCATTGCCAGCTTGTCCCTTTCTAGTTCCTCTCAGATGTCCTGCAGAAGCACACACTTCCTGTGGTGTGCACATGCTCTGCTGCTGACGTGCAGGCTGCCTTCAGCACCATTGTCTCTCGGATACAGCGATAGTGAGTCTGCCATCCTTCCTTACTTGGGGCACCACCCTTTGGCATTTCTGCCTGAGTATTTACTGGGGCCTTACCTCCCAATCCTGCCTGCTGTTTGGAGACGAATATTTGATCTTGAGAATCATGGATAGTTCCAGATGTGCTGCCCATAGACTCCCCAAAGCTTTATTCTGATTCCCAGTGGGTATCTTGAAGCTCAATTAAGGGTGATAAGGGGGAGAAGCACTCTCTGGTGGTCTGCTTCCATTTACAGTGATCCCAGCAGAGGTCTTGAGCACAGTCTTCTGGCCCAGGCATATCCAGGCAGATATCCGGCTTCCTATCCCCCAAACTCAGAACTCCTTTTGGTGGGGCATCCTGGGTTTGATAGCTCCTGCACCTTAGGGGCATAGGCTTCCTAGAGCTCAGCAGGGTGATCCTGGGCCAAAGACAGTGAGGCATCTGTCCCTCTCTGCCCCACCCTCTTGGGATTGCAGCTGCAACTGCAATTCTCAGCCACCAACCCCTGTGAAGATCGCTGTGGCGGGAGCACAGCATTACCTCAGCGCCATCCTGCGGCTCTTCGTGGAGCAGCTGTCTCACAAGACGCCTGACTGGCTCGGCTACATGCGCTTCCTCATCATCCCCCTGGGTGAGGGGCCTTGGGCTACTGGCCACCTGTGACTAAACCTGAGAGACCTCAGAGACAGGGACACAGCCTGGTGAGGGTAGAGGTACCAATATGACATGCTTCTGTTGTTTAAAAATTCACAGTTATTTTCACCACATTGAAAAGTCATGTGTGCCAGATCTAGTGTTATGCCTGTCACCCTAGCACTCGGAAGCTAAGGACCAAAAGTGCCAGATCAGCCTGGAACCAGGCTGTACAGTAAGACCTAAGTCTCCCCTCCACTTTCCTTTCTTCTCTTTGACAAATGTCCTAATCATGTAGATTGTGTCACAGGACAAACTAGTGGGCCACCACAGTTCACTCCACATAAGCTTTGGTTTCTGTCACCAAAAATGCAGAACAGTCTTTATAGGTTGTTATGACTCTGTAGACTTGAACTCCAGTAGCCATTTGGAGTTCTATAAATATATAACTATAAAACACACCTGCCCAGGCTTCATCTGTTTACCAGTAGTAAAGTTTAAAGGCAGCACCTCACCTGGAAGCCTTGCCTTATTGTCTTCATTGATCTTTCTGCCTTCACCTTTGACTTTTGTCCATCTCATTTGCCTTCCCTGGTAGAGCAACAGGAAGTGGGAACTTTGTCATAGCCCCCCCCCCCCCCCCCCCCGGCTTACCGCAGAGGGGCTCAGGGCAGCTGGGTTGTCTGGGGTTGGGCAACTCCACATGGTGATAGATTTCCTGGGGCTCCCAGGCTCCCACCCTGTGGCCAGGTACCTGGGCTCTGTGGACTACCGCTACAACAACTTCTTCCAGGATCTGGCCTGGAGAGACCTGTTCAACAAGCTGGAAGCCCAGAGCAGTGGTGAGGCCAGGGCACTGTGTTGGTGAGGGGGGCTGCCCCTTGCATTGGAGAAAAGGCCCCTCTTACTGGAGACCTCCCATCACAAGAGATCCTATTTCTCAGGCTCACTGTGGGGTGGGAGGGGTGTTATGGGGCTTCCCTCACCCAGCCTGAGTTTTTAGCCTTGTTGTGGGCTATGACATTGGGAAGGGGCAGGCACAGGGCTCCAGAACAGGCCTTCAGGGTTTGAGAAGGAACCCTGGCACCCCTGTCTAGGACCGTTGTGGGCGGGCACTTGAGCCAGAGGCAGCTAGCAGAAAGCAAATAGAGAAGAGCCAGAACACAGTGCCTGGGACACAGTCCAGACCCCAGCGACCCTCCTAGCCCATGCTGACCCTGTCGCCTCTGCCTTGTGCAGTGCAGGATACCCCGGACATCGTGTCGCGCATCACCCAGTACATCTCAGGGGCCAACTGTGCCCACCAGCTCCCCATCGCAGAGGCCATGCTGACCTACAAGCAGAAGAGGTAACATGGTGGGCCAGGGCTGGGGGCCCTGGAGGAAGTACTGGCCCCTCTGCTCTTTATAAGCTGTGGGATAGATTCAAGGGGCCAGGATGGAAAACCTGAGTGTGCCTGCTTGGCAAGAGCCTGTAATGAATCTATGTCAGATCAGAATACCCGGTTGAGTTTTCAGAACCTTTTATTTTTGTGCATTTTAACATTCTACATGATGTAGTAAAAGGTACTTGTTCCTGTATTCCTCATATCTGGTCATATTTCTTCCACATGGCTCCTACCCTGGGTTTGGCCTCTGGGTGAACAGTCAGATCATAATTCCATCTGCCCAGAGTGGAGCAGTGCTCAGGAGTTATGTGTGGAAGATTGGACAGAATAGATCCTTCCTCTCAAGAAGCTGAGGGGCTTTCGGCAGGGCCTTCTCAACACTGGATCTTAGGGAACTGAACATACCTTTTTTGGCTCAGACTTCTGGACAATCTACCTGTCTTAGGGTTTCTATTGCCATGAAGAGACACTATGACCACGGCAACTCTTATAGAAGAAAACATTTAATTGGGCGGCTTACAGTTCAGAGGTTCAGTCCATTATTATTATGGTGGGACATGGCAGTGTGCAGGTAGATATGGTGCTAGAGAAGTAGCTGAGAATCCTACATCTTGATCCAGAAGCAATAGGAAGTGTGCTGAGGCACTGGGTGTGGCTTGAGCATATATGAGACTTCAAAGCCCACCTCCACAATGACACACTTCTCCAACAAGGCCACACCTCCTAATAGTGCCACTTTCTTTGGGGGCCATTTTATTTCAAACCACCACACTACCCTACATGCAGTCAAGAAGAATTAAATGCACAGAGCCTAAGGCAGCCTCCTCTTTGGTGTCCAAGGTGGGCCCAGCACCTTGCTCAGGAGGGGCATAGACCCTGCAGCCAATGACAGCAAAGTTCTGAATCTCTGTAAATTGCACATGCCACACACTACCTTCCCCAGACTGAAAGATAGTTGAAGGCTAATCCAATGTAGTAGGTCAACAGAGAAGTCGAGCCTTGCCCCTGACTGCCTGGTGCTCAGGGACCTCCTGGTGGTGGGGGGCAGATCCATCCTGCACAGACCCTCTAGGAACCCTCATCCCCCTCCCAGCCGCTGCTCCAGATCAAGGTGGGTGAAGAGCCAGCCAGACCAGCAGGGGCCATTCTGCTCCTGCCTCAGTGTGTGGAGGGTTTGTTGTTATTCCTGGGTGTCCTAACATGTATGTTTTCTCTCTTGGTGGCTTTCCAAAAAAGGAAAAAGCACTTTCACTTTGACTTTACCCTGAGGTACAGCTCTCTGGCCTATACCCCTATCTGTCTCTAGGCTGGTCTTTAGGGCTTGTTTAGCAGGATCTTTGCCCAAGGGCCTCTCCTCTGATGCCCAGGCAGCATCCCTGTTCTCTGAGGAGCAGGAAAGAACCCCTTTCTTGGGAGAGCAGCACATGGGTCCTTTGGCCCACAGAGCCAACCTCAGGCAGTTTGTACTGTTAAACTAAGCTTGTGTCCACCCTGGTGTTGGCATCTGACTTCCCGTGCTGGCTTTGCTCCTCACACTTGACAGTAGCAGTAATCTGGCCACACACACAGCCTCAGGAGAGCGTGGTACCACCAGTGTTGGGCCTGGATTTAAGAGTGTGGAGGTAGGAGATCAAGGAGCTGGCATAGTGTAGCAGGGGCCTTACCCACTTTCTGCACTATAAAGTCAGCTCCCAGGGCTAGCAGAGGTACAGAGGGGGTTTGTAATATCTTTTCTAGTTTCTTTGGAGGGGGGCAGCCAGACTTTTGAGGACCCTAAGTAGGGGTAAAGTGCTTTTCTTCCCTGGGAAGGCCTCATCTTCTGAAAACTTGACTACTCCCAGGTACCCTCAGAGCTACCCTTTTCCTTAATGAGAGGGTCCTGCACACTGGCCTCAAGGTATCTGTTCTCCTAGGAAGAGTGCCCAGGACAGAGTCATGGGTCCAGGGTCCTCATTGCTGGTAGTGCTACCCATTATCCCAGCCAGCAGGACACAGAGGAGGGTCCTTGAATACCAGTTTGCCCTGCTAAACAAGCCCCCAAATTAGAGAAAGACCAGCCTTCATCCTCCCTCCTGCCTTGAGGCTTGGCCTGTGCCACCGGCTGTGAAAGGAAGAGCCTGCAGCATGCTCTCCTGTGCTGTACTTATATCTAGGAAAACCAGGCTTGAGGAAACACTCTGTCCCCCATACCTCCCTTTGCCTGTGATACAGTAGTGACACCGGCACTAGGTAGGCACGGGTACCTGCAAGGAACCAGCAAAGACCCATGTTGCCTGGCCTTCCCTGTAGAGCTCTGGCAGAGTGTGCCTGCTCCTGTCTGCCTCTTACTGAAGCTGGGAATGGAGCTTGTCCTCTGATGGCAGCTGAGCCCTCCGGTCATACAGGGCCAGCACATGCTCCAGGCTCCTGTTCTGGTGTATATGGGTGAAATGGTCGTTGGGCCTAGGCTCTGTGTCTTTGGCTTCATGGCAGGTCTTGGGAACAGATCAAGGGCATGGTTCTTAGACGCCAACCACTTGACTTCCATGAGTACCTGTCCTACAGGCCCTGGCTGCCTCTTCATCCAGGCTCTTGGTTTGCCAGCTAGTGTCACTGCTGTTGCACCCATGCTGGTGCTATCTGCATGGCCCAGGATGCAATGTGGCACTGGTGTCATAGTTGCTGTACCTACGCTGGTTCTGTCTGCATGGCCCTGGATGCAGCTTGGCTTTGAGTTCTGCGATGTCTCCTGTGTCTTGTCACACATGGCCTTGTCAGCCCCACTCTGTTCCCAAGTATCTTAGAGTGTACCACAGATAAGAGACTGCTCTGCCATGGTCCTGGAGGGCCCTACAGAGTATGGGTGGCCCAGTGGGTTAGAGCCCTCCACATTAGGAACCACTATGCTTGCCTGCTTTTTAAATTTGAACCTGGGCCTGGAATGTTGTGTGAAGTGGGCAGACAGGAGTAGGGCAGATTGGGGCCAGGAATCGAGTCATTTGAAATGGACAAGGGAGAAGAGGTTTCTTTTGTCAAAACTGCCCTCCTTAGAAAGGAAGGGAAGGCTGGGAATTTAGCCATCTCCAGTGGGCTAGCATAGTCCAAGACATCTGACAGGCCTGTGGGTATGAGGAGGACATAGAGAGACCCCTCTTGCCACATAGGCAGGGTCTATCTTGTGGGTGCATTGTGAGTGGGAGCACTGGGAACAAGCCTCTGCCCCACCAGGGAGATGAGCTGCCAGTCCTGGAAGCTCATGCTGCCCAGGACAGGTGACTGGCCGGCCACACACCTCCCAAGTTCTGTTTCCCACAAAGATGTCTCACTGAAACCGTGTTAGGCAGCACCTGCTGCAGTGTGACACCTGAGTGGCACCCCCGAGCCTAGACACGGGAAGGAGCCCATCCATCTCAGCACTTGGCCTGATGTACGTGCACATCTCTGCAACGGATGTTCTGGCATAACCAGATAGAGCTGAGAGAACCATGCAGAAATGACTCCGGCTGCTAACATGCTCTTCAGATCAGGAAGTCACGGGGGGAGGTCGGGCGGGAAGGGCATGGAAGAAGTAGGATGACCTCTGCCGTCAGTCCTTCCAGGAGATGCAGGACTCACTCTGACTGCTGATAGAACCATGTGCACCACGCTGAGGCTATGCCTTGTGGGAGGCTGGTCAGGGAGCCTCCTCAGAGATGCACCACATGGCTAGCCCTAGTGGGGAGTGCGTGGAAGGACTCCTGATCTCAGGCCCTTGGCATCTTCGTGTGGATGGGCATGACGAGCACTTCCAGGACAAGCTGCTGTTTGCCAAATGCTGTACAGTCAAGTACAGACAGTACCTCATCCAGTCACTATTCAGACTCGTCCCAAGAGTCCTGCTCAGGCCTCAGACTATACTTAGATGCTACTGTTAGAACCTCACATGTCTACCCCAGCATGTTAACCAAAGCTGTGGGCTGTATAGATGGCACTGACTTCACACAGACTCAGGAAGAAACCTTCATGCACTGGTTTTGGGAAGGGCAACCCCAGTCACTGGAGAAGGCCCAGTTCTGGATTCCATGGGCATGCACGTGAAGCAAGAAGTTGACTTGGTAGGCCTGAAAACAGGCAGATGGGCAGGGCTGCACAGGCACCTGCAATAAAAGCATTTTCCCTCAAGGGTCTCGAGCTCTAGTGTTCGCTCCCCAGTTGCAGGACTGTACACCAACTTCCTCCCAGGGATGCAGAAATCCTCTGCCTATCATTATGTTGGTATATGGGAAAGGATCCAAGTATCAGCCAGGTCATCCAGGGGCCTTTCTGTAGTGACAAAGAGTACCTATGGGCAGGAGATGTGGCTGAGGGCCATAGTGGGTAGAGGTTAGGGATGAGTAGGCTGGGCCCCTGGGCAGAGGACAGCCGAGGTTAGGGTGCTCTGGCAGAGAGTCTAACAGTCTGTTTTTGCTCCCAGCCCTGATGAAGAATCCTCTCAGAGGTTCATTCCCTTTGTTGGGGTGAGTATCATCACCAGCTTCGTTCACTGGGAACATGAACCTGCCAAGATTCCTGTCAAAATAGAGTACTTTTCTATTGGCTTACACATACAAGAACCTTTCTCACCATGTGAGCCCACCGAGGACTGCTTAATTCCTCCTCATAAACGCTCCTTGCTCCCTTCCTGCATTGTTTGGCTCCCATAGTGAATGCATGGGAGCCCCTTTTCTGGGGGAGGCGTGTCAGGCCGTCAGCTCAGCACTCAGGCGAGGAGGCTCAGCCCTGTCTATAAGATAAGGATGAGCCTTCTGGCAGGGTTGCTCAGTTAGGGCTGTACCTCCTGGCATAGGCTAGACATGACCAAATGTGGAGGCTTGCTCTCAGTCCCACTTTTACAGCCTTTTCATCTCTAGCATAGGTTGTCTTGCTGTGAGACCTCTAGAGCACCATGACACTTATCTCCAGGCAGTGACAGCTGTCTTTATAGCATCCTGTTTGGGGCCCTTTCTGTAGTGACAGAAGTGCTCTGTGGGTACCTAACATGGCTGAGACTGAATTTGGTATTATAATTCACTCTGAACCACCACAGCTTCATGTGGCTAATGGCCACCATGCTGGACGGTTCAAGCCTGAAGCACTCTCCCACTTGGCCCATACAGTATTCGGAGCAGCTCCTGCTTCTGCATCTGTGTTTCTCCTGCCAGCATCCGAGTCTGATGGATGTCTGGGACTAACCAGTCACGTGCACATGGGATTTGCTGTCCAGAGCTGAGCCATGCCCCATAGATAGGAGGATGCTGGGACCTGTTTCCTATTCTGTGGGTACAGAAGCTGGGCAGCAGCAGGGACATAGAAACCTATCTGAGATGAACTCCAAAGTGGTGCCTAAGCAGAGCAGTAGGGCTCCTCAACCTCCCCACCTGCCTCTAGCCAGCATCTGTTACTTCCCAGGTTGTGAAGGTTGGAATTGTGGAGCCATCTTCAGCCACATCAGGTAACTTCATCCCTCTGAGGACTGTTCAGTAGCCCTCTGGATAGGTGGTCCCTCTGGTCTTAAGGACCAGCAAGTGTCTACTGATTCTCCTACACTCACAAAGCCTTAGATCAAGGCAAAGTGGCAGTTCTCCCAGCCAAGAAATGCTGTCCTGCCCCCACATGAGTTACTCTGCCTACCCTGCTTGCCCTGAGAGCTGCCTCTCCAGCCCTAGTTCAGGCTCCAGCCAGCTGTGGGGCCAGACCGGAAGGGTGTCTGACCACAGCCTGACTCTTCCCCTAAGGAGACTCGGACGATGCAGCCCCCTCAGGCTCCAGTGTGCTCTCTTCTACCCCACCGTCTGTGTCTACATCTCCTGCGGCCAAGGAGGCTTCACCTACTCCACCCTCCTCCCCTTCGGTGAGCGGAGGCCTGTCCTCCCCCAGGTAAACAACGTGGCTCTCGTCTTACTTGTTAGAAGATGACATCCACCCTTTGTTACCCATCTTGTCAGCAATACGGGCAGATGCTGGTGAAGGAGTGGTGGGGGTCCTGGGAGGGGTTCTTGGGGCCGGGTGCCATAGAGCAGTGTAGGAGGTAGCTGGTGTCTTTAATGAGTACTCCCAGGGACAGGAGTTACCATAAATGAACATGGGCCTCACTGAGTCTTGACGCACCTTTGCACAGAGTGGGCTGTTAAAGAGGAACTGACGGGGGAGGTGCAGGTCTGACGGGGGAGGTGCAGGTGACGGCTCTTCAGGCCCCACACAAGCGAGCTGCGTCCTACCAAGCCACCTGAGTCTTGAGCAGAACTCAAACAACCAAGTTCAACTGGGGAGTTTGAGTGCATAATGAACACGGCCTGAAGGTCTAGTCAGGTTGCTGGCTCTTTGTCAGGGCCCTTCTAGCTATGTGCTCTCACAAGCCACTCAACCTCTGATGAAGCTATTCGTCTAAGTCCTAGGAGAGTAGGTGTACAGGCTGCATGGCAGTTTTGCCAGGGCACTAACAGTATGCCAGGAGACAAGTGGGCAGTCGGCTCTGCAGAGCTTCCCATAGTTCCCTGGCACTGGCCAGCAAGGTAATAGGTAAGGTGCCAGCCACACCTCCTTGCTTACAGTGGCACAGTGACATCATGAGTGTGAGCACCGTCCCTCTGCCTTTCACAGCCAGGGCATCGGCGCCGAGCTCATGGGGCTGCAGGTGGACTACTGGACGGCAGCACAGCCTGCGGACAGGAAGCGAGATGCTGAGAAGAAGGACTTGCCCACCACCAAAAACACGCTCAAGTGCACTTTCCGGTCCCTCCAGGTCAGCAGGCTGCCCAGCAGTGGCGAGGCTGCAGCCACACCCACCATGTCCATGACTGTGGTCACCAAGGAGAAGAACAAGAAGGGTGAGGTGGGAATGTACTGAGCAGGGCTGCAAATAGGAGGGGTCTCTGTGGTGGTATTGGTGATAGGGACATCATTCTCACCCGTTAGCAAGTGCCCAGTAAATTCATAACCATGAGCCCACAACTCACTTCAGAAGGGGTTGACAGTCAGATATGTTTTGACAGCTGTGAGGAGGACACTGAGGTTCTAGGCAGCTTCTGACTTCAGGTAGAACTATCAGGCAGGAGGGTGCTCTGTATGTGGTCACAACAAGAAGCTGAATCCCAGGCGAGCAGGGGCCAGCCAAGTCCCCATCGCTATTTCTCTCCCATCCTGCCTGCTGCTGGGGCTCTGGCCAGCTTGGCCCTGAAGGAGCAGTGGATCAACAGCAGGGCTCTTTTCTTCCCAGTGATGTTTTTGCCCAAGAAAACCAAGGACAAGGATGTGGAATCTAAAAGCCAGTGCATCGAAGGCATCAGCCGGCTGATCTGCACAGCTAAGCACCAACAGAACATGCTTCGGGGTGAGCATGGGCCAAAGGGCTGCATTATAGGGTGCTGGGGGAATCAGTCCATGACCCAAGTCCTTTTTGGTTCTGTCTGTAAAATGTGAATGCAGAGCAAAACAGATGGCTGGCTTTTCAAATCCAGCACAGGAACCATTGTTTTGCTATGAAAGGCATTCTTAGAGAGATTCACACTTGGAACACATTTTGTTAAGGTACTTACATGCATCTAACAGCCTTTCAAGTTCAAATAATTTTTCAGCCTTTTCTGTGTTTTTATTGATAGAGATATGGTGGGGGTTGCTAGAGATTGAACCTAGGGTTTCATGAATGCTAGGCAAATGCTCTACCATTGGGCTAGATTCCCAGCCCTTCCTTTCTTCATTTTAAAGATTGGTTTTATACCTAAGTGTCTTACAGAGGCTATTCTGTAAGCAGTGCATTCAGAGTGTAGGACTCTTGGTCCTCTGTGGATTTCGGGTCCTGAGTCTTCCCAAGGCTCCCTCTGGAAATGCAGCTATTTTAAGTAGGACCCTGTGAAGTGGAGGTGGCATAATGAGTCATGCCTGGCTGAAGTGTGGCTAGACTGCCTTTGCCACTGGTCCCCGGGAGGTAGACCCACCATGGCACTGAGTCTTGGGAGGGCAGGTGGTAGAAAGGGCCTGGTAAGCATGGCTTCCTTCAGTTCAGGTCACCCTGCCCCCTGGCAGCAGCCCACCATTTCAGGTGGTTGCCTCGCCAGGCAGGCAGATGGTTAGGTGGCCTTCTCCCACAGTCCTCATCGATGGCGTGGAATGCAGCGATGTCAAGTTCTTCCAGCTGGCTGCCCAGTGGTCTTCCCATGTGAAGCACTTCCCTATCTGCATCTTTGGACACTCCAAGGCCACCTTCTAGCCCCACCCACGGAAGGGCTGACACAGGACAGTGGAGGCCATGTCCTGCTCTGTGTCAGTCATCAATGGAGGGACACTATGTTTCTGTGAACATGTGGTTGCTACAGAGACAGACTCTCCAAAACACAAAGAAACAGTCTTAAGTATGAATGTGCTCACAGCCCAGAAACTAAGGGGAAGCTAGGCCCCTGTGGGCCACCGAGTAACTTTGCTCTGCTTATTAACCAGAATGTGTGAGCAATGGAGAGGCTGGTAAGAAGGGAGGTGAGCTCTGGTCTCATGAAACCCCAGGACCACAAGCAAGAAGTGTTCCTGTCTTTGTGTCCTGCCCTTCCCTGAAGTCAGAATTCTGCTTTCTTGGGGAGTAGGGAGCAGGGTACATACAGGCTTTGGAATTTAGTGGCCAAAAGCTGAGGGTAAAGGGCATGTTTGGTCTCCTAGCATGGGATGTCGGCCCCTAGCACCCCCATGTGTGGTTCCCAATAAACTCCAGCCTCATGGCGGAGGTTTTACAGTAGCAGATCTTTCTAATGCTCTCAGATACATTTGACGACGTAGCTGCCAAGCAGATGTTGCTCTTGTGAAGTCCCCTTGGGTGGGGTAAAGCCAGCAGGAGCTACAGCCCACCGCTGCCCCTCTGGCTCCAGTTCCAGAGGCACTGCTAGGCTTCTGCGGATCATCCTGCTGCTCAGATAGGTGGTCCTTGCAAATTTCCCAGTGTCTGTCCTGGAAATGGGAGACACTGCGGGGTCTGTCTGAGACCTGCTCTACCATGCCCTTCCACCTCTATTCTGCCTGCTGGACAAGAACATCCAGGACTGGCCATGTGGGGTTGAGAATCAAGGTTGTAAACTGGAAACAGGCAACTAGAGGTGTGTGTGTGTGTGTGTGTGTGTGTGTGTG
>CABHPQ010139435.1:7884-27079 GCA_902168405.1 Peromyscus aztecus | reverse complement strand
CTTCTTCTTCTTCTTCTTCTTCTTCTTCTTCTTCTTCTTCTTCTTCTCTTCCTCCTCCTCCTCCTCCTCCTCCTCCTCCTCCTTCTCCTTCTCCTTCTTCTACTTTTCAGGTGATTCAACTAAGGAAAAGCTACACCAGGATAAAATATTGCTTATAACTGGATTGTTGCTGGCTATAGTCTTGGTGTGCATATGCATATATATTTGGAAGAAAAGAACAGGTAAGTTTTCCTTCTGTCTTCTTCTATCTCCTCTAAGACTACAAGTGTTTAGAGTCTGGGGCCCCTGGTTGTCGAGGGTCAAGGGAGGGTGGACACAACCTCTGGTAAATTAATGCATTGGGATGACCCCAGGGATGTGGCCAGACATCTATTAAGATTTCAAGGACACAGCTTGGCAGGTATAACTCTGGTCATTGGAATTCTTCGGGTCCCAGGAGACAGTGAGACACAAGCAGGACACAGCCTGGGGGGGGGGGGGACACGACACAACTTCCCTCACGGAAGTCATGCATTTCAACTTCCTGCTTTTATTTTTCAGGTTCTCTTTCTTTGGCTAGCCAACATCCAGGTGAGCATCCATTCTCTTAACCACAAAACTTAAAGCAGACAGGAAGAGATAAATGAAAGAGGAGAGAGGGGCTGGCCAGAAGGCTGAACAGTGAGAGAGGAGAAAAATCAGAACATCACTGCTCAGCTGGACTCTATGGTGTCAGAGAGCCTGGTTGGTCATCGTGAGACCTATAGAGTTTCTCCCAAGCATGTGAGGGACATCATGGTTTTCTGCAAAGTCAAAGATCACTTCCTTTCTGATGGAGAAAATAAATACCAGTGAAAGGATCCATGGACCACCCACGGTCACCCAGCTGGTTTGGGACAGAAACAAGGCTTGAGCATGAAACAGTGAAAACCAGGCTCTGTGACTATACCGTTGATGTTCAATCAAGGTTTAGGCCCCAGTGGATAGACACTGTTGAAAAAGAATGTGTGATAAAGAGATGCTAATGCAGGCTCATTTTCTAAGTCTCATCCCATGGATGATAGTTTCAAGATACCATTGTTGAAGAGAGGGCACAAGGTCGGGAGTCAGAACACTTGCATTCCAGTTCCTGTCCCACTGCTTCCTGGGTGACTTTGTACAGGTCTACTGAGCTCTCTTGTGAGTCAGGAGGTGCCAGCCCACCGTCCAGGGAGCAGCATGTAATGGTACACAGGTAAAGCCATGAAACACGTGGCGACATATAGATTAACAGAAATGGGCTGAGTTTAAGTGTAAGAGCTAGTCAGTGGTAGGCCTGAGCTAATGGCCAAGCAGTTTTAATTAATATAAGCCTCTGTGTGTTTGCTTGGGTCTGAGCAGCTGTGGACCAGGCGGGACACAGGAAAAGTTCAGCTACACTCTTGAACCTGCAATTCTTCATCTCTAAAACAGTCAAATCTGTCACAACTGCCTGTGAAAACAGTGTCTCCAGAGATCCCGTTGGGGGGGTGGTGATATTTAGTCCTTCATGTGTTGACCAGAGGGAGTCACTGAGATGCTAAGTCATAAGAACACCGTCAACTCACCCAAGAAATGAGGTTAGAAATAGACCATATGGGGGCTGGAGAGATGGCTCAGAGGTTAAGAACACTGGCTGTTCTTCCAGAGGTCCTGAGTTCAATTCCCAGCACCCATATGGTAGCTCACAACCATCTGTAATGAGATCTGGTTCCCTCTTCTGGCCTGCAGGGATACATGCAAACAGAACACTGTATACATAATAAATAAATAAATCTTTAAAAAAAAGAAAGAAAGAAAGAAAGAAATAGACCATATGAAAGTTCTTGTTCAGCCCACATCTCCAAAGATTGGGAGGTAGGAAGGAAGTCCTTAGGGAAGAGCAAGCTAGAAACAACTGCTTTGGGGATAAAAAGTGGTCCGGAGACCAGAAAGACCCAAGATCCTGCAGGAAGCAGCCCCACAGTCCTACCACTGACAGCCATCTGTACCTTTCTGTGTTGACCATAGATTCCTCCGAGAACACAGATACTCCAGGCTCTCCAGGGAACACGGTGTATGCACAAGTCACTCATCCAGTACAGGTAAGACCTTTCCACTCTGTCCTCCATCATTACTGTTATGATTACTCACAAACTTGTCACCATAATTATCAACATTCATGACTGGAGAAGGCAACTGCAGGACTGATCGTCCCAGTTTCTGCAATGATCACCCCTAAGGGGATGTTTACTCTGACTTGCTTCCCAGTGTTCTCTTAACTGCTTAGTGTTCCAGTGGGTCTTACCCCTTCTGGGGAGGGACAACCAGCTTCAAAGTACAAATTAGATATCCTCCCTTTCCCTCATGGCATGTAGCATGACACTCAATGAACACTTGAATAGATCAGAGGAGACTGAACCCTAGGAGGAGCTGACATCCAGGTAGAGGAGTACTAGGAGAGCCTAAAGTGGCCTCTCAAGAGAAGAGGGTGGCAAGAATCACAACCCCTCCACAATAAAGAAAACTAAAGCAAGAGACCTTCAACATAACAGGATGGCCTTGGTCAAGTGCCAGGAAATCCTCTGTCCCCACTTCCTGTGAATGAGATGATTGTGGGGACACTTTTCTGAATAATTAGACAGACTGGGGAGACAGTTCTCATGTTTTCTGAAAAATAAGCCAAAAAAAACTTGGCATTCTCAAAATAATGGAAGCAACAGCCCAGCTAGAAGTCTTGGATTCCCCCAAGCAAACACTCCTGGCCAAGGTCATCACAGGCTTTATAGAATAGGCTCCTAAAAGAGAGGACAATAAGGGGCATTCATACCACTTACTCAATTGTCATTCCCAACTCCTGCTGGTAGCAAGCTCTCCAACAAGCCCAAAGTTAATGGCTAGTCTATTTGTCAGCTTCTTTTCAAAAAAAAAAAAAAAAAGCATTATACCTTGGAGAGTTTCTGGGGTCTTAATTATTCTCTAATTTAAAGTATCAAAGTACATCAACATGTCATCTAGGGCCTGGGATTTCTGTTGTTACTACTGCTTAGTGTATCTCTAGAGAGCCATTCTTAAAACCAGGAGTTTCTATACTTCTGGTTCCCAACCATGACCACAACATGATGACTGGGCTATTCGAATAACAGGGATAAATGGAGGCGGCAAAGAGGGCGGCTCCAGTTACAGCTAGTAAAGACTGAGACAAAAGATAGGATGTCATAAGTGTCCGACATGTAAGTTCGTAAAGACGGGCGGAGCAAACATAGAATCAGATGCAAGACAAGAATGTTTTCATCCCTTCACACGAGGCCACCTTTCTGTTGCTCTCTGGTTGGGACCTTTGGAGATGTTGCACTTCTCTTTAGGAAGTGGACCTCCTTGTCTCTGTGAGAGCCAAATGCATGTAACTCTTTTTCGTTGTGGTTTACAGGAAAAGGAAATCCCAAAATCCATGAAAAATGATTCCATGACAATTTACTCCATAGTTAATCATTCCAGACAGGTAAATCCGTGACTGCTTTATCTTCTTTTATTTTGTATGTGTGAATATGTGTGCAATGTGTGTCTGTGGTTTTCGTTCATCTGTGCGAGGATAGGAACAACCCCATCTAGTCCCCTCCTCTACCATTCTCTTATCTCATCCCCATTAAACAGTGCCTCTCACTGAACCGGAAGGTAAACCTGTGGCCAGAAAGCCCAAACAATCTTTCTGCCTCTGACCCCTAAAGTGCTGGCATTACAAGCACATGCATAGCTTTTTACACGGGGACTGGGGATTTGAACTCCAATCCTCATGCTTGCTCAGCAACCACTCCTATCCCCTGAGCCATCATGCCAGCCCCTATGTACTTGTATTTTTACTCTTCTCTCAAACCTACGATTTTGCAAATGAAAGTAAAAGACCCATTTTATAGATATCCAAATACCACTAGAAAAAAAAAAGAAAGAAAGTCTTGGGACATTACCAAAATATGAAAAGTGATCTTGGGACTGTTGAGATGACTCAGTGGGTAAAAGGCAGTTTTCACCAAGCCTGATGATCTGAGTTCAATCCCCAGGGCCCACATTGTAGGAGAAAACCATCTCCCACAAGTTGTTCTCTGTAGCAGAAACATAAACACATCACACACACACACACACACACACACACACAAACATACACAAACACATAATAAAGTGATGAAATTGTGTTATCTTGTATCAGGATCACTTATTATAATTAACCTACTTGTTTGTTAATGTAACCCTGCCTCATCTGTTAATAACCCTACTGTCTGACCGACAGGGTCTCGTGTCCTCTCTGTAGCCATGGAGGGTAGGCTATGGCCTACCTATTAATCTACTTCTTTCTCTCCTCATAAAACAAGCCCATTTCTCCCAGGATGGATACTCTTAAGGACATCAAGTAAGTTGGTGGAAGACTTTAAAGGAATTCAGGCCGAGCAAGCACATCTGCCGACCCCTTGGAAGACAGCAGAGAAGCATGGTTCCCTACTGGCAATGGAATCTGGATATCCAGAGTTAGCACATCAGACTTGATCCTGCATACATAGGTCAGATGCTTGGGGAATAGCAAGAGCTCCAGTGTGGAACCCCAAAACTGCTTTCCAATCCACTCCAGGACAAATCCTGCTTTGGATAACACACCTACATGTTGCTTTCTCTTTGATAACTAAACAGAGTTTTGACTGACAGATTATAATTCTGCAGGTAATCATTTCTCTCCTTCTAGAAGGCAAGCAGGATGTGATTGGTTGGAGAGGGAGCATGATGTTTTGGTTAAGTGTGGAGCATCTGGCGTTGGATGGGCCCACACTCCTATCCTACAAATCATTTACTAGACAGGCCTCCTGGGATATTTTCTATGTTCTTGGTGCTTTAATCTCATAGCCAAAAATAAGAGGAGGCTAGCAATATGTTGGGTCTGTTGCTGAAGCCAGGGATCTAAGCCATCCCCGATTACAGCCTCTCCATCACCAAGCCCTGCAGACTCTACCTCCAAAATACAGTAAGCATATCTCTTTCCAACTTGTAGACCATCATCCTATCTCCAACCTTCCCCATCTGGAACCTGAATACCCCAACAACCTCTAAACATCTCTTCCAATTTTGCTTTTGTCTCCCTGCAACCCATGGTCCGAAAGACAACCGGCACAATGTCCCCAGGATAGACCAGCTTTCTCCTGCCTGCTCATAACCCTGCTGACTCCTCATTACACTCAGTGTCAAAGCCAGTCTCCATGGCCCAGGATGGTCTGACACATCCCCAGACGGTTAGCATCACTCTCTCCATTCTCTATTTGGCCTCTGTGATCTTTCAGCTCCTCTATGAGGGAAGAAAGTTCTTCGTATTACAGTCATTTACACCTGCCTCAAAGCCCTCCCTCTGCCTGTTATGTTCCTCCTGTTCTTTAGGCCTCAGCCTCAGCTTCTGGAAGAGACCTTCCCAGAGTGCTCTACCTAAAGTGGGTTTCCTTTTCATTCTCTTAAACCTTCCATGTTGTTTATCACATGTCACCAAATATTTATTTTTATTTTTAATATCTGTTTCCCTCATTAAAGCATAAGTTTGTGGGATCAGAGCCAATAATTATTTTATTGCTAGTACATTGTGTTAATTAATTACATTGTACGTGTTAATACCTAGTACATTGTAAGTGTTCAAACAATATTTTTAATAAATGAATGCATATGTAATGGGTTTGTGTGGGAATTAAATAAGACAACGCAGTTGGCTCTGCAACTGTGGGTCTGCTTTTGTGTATTCTATCAACTGCAAACTGAAATATTTGAGAAAGAATTGTATCTATACTAAGTATATACATACTTTTTCTTATTATTACCTTGAGATAGACATAGTTTCTATACTATTCCATTTTATATGAAGAATTGGCATCTAAGGATAGCCTAGAACAATCTCCCAGGAATACCAATGGATGTCTGTAAGCCTGAAGCCCTTAGCATAGGGTCTGGCACATTAAAAAGCTCAAGAAATATCAAGTCTAACTGCTAGGTCTGCCTGGTGCCATGTGGTATGGCACTCCTAGAACCGCAGTGCTTGGGAAGTGGAGTCAAGAGGATTCAATGTCATCCTCAGCTATACAGAAAGTTCAAGGCCAGCCTTGCTGTGGGATGTTCTGTATGGCAAATGTGTTGCTAATAAAACACTGATTGGCCAGTGGCTAGGCAGGAAGTATAGGCGGGACTAACGGAGAGAATTAAAAGAACAGGAAGGCAGAAGGAGACACTGCCTGCCAGCCACCGCCAGGACAAGCAGCATGTAAAGATGCCAGTAAGCCACGAGCCATGTGGCAAGGTATAGATTTATGGAAATGGATTAATTTAAGCTATAAGGACAGTTAGCAAGAAGCCTGCCACGGCCATACAGTTTGTAAGCAATATAAGTCTCTGTGTTTACTTGGTTGGGTCTGAGCGGCTGTGGGACTGGCAGGTGAAAGAGATTTATCCTGACCGTGGGCCAGGCAGGAAAACTATAGCTACACAGCCTGGGCTACATGAAACCTTGTTTCAAAAACAAAATTGATCTTATCACTATTGTTATCATCACTATTAAATTTTATTCTCCTGAAGTCACAGAATCTTTTTAAATAGCTTAAACACCTAAGGCAGAAGAATTCTAAGTTCAAGACCACCCTGGGCTACATAGGAACCCTTTCACAGGGGTCACCTAAGACCATCAGAAAACACAGAGATTTACATTATAATTCATAACAGTAGCAAATTTACAGTTATGAAGTAGCAAGAAAAATTTTATGGTGTGAGGGTCACCATCACATGAAGAACTGTATTGAAGAATCAAACATTAGGAAGGTTGAGAACCATTACCTTAGACAATCCGTTAAGACTTTTTCACTCTGAGACATCCTAACTTTTGATTTCTTCTACATATACATGAAATGCTTAAATCATTACAAAACATAGTATCATTCTGTAGGTCTTTAAAACCAAATTCTCATCAATGTTTTATTTTTTAATTTAAAATTTTTAATGTTTTAAATTGAAATATAATTACATCACTTCCTCCTCCCTTTCCTTCTCCAGGTCCTCCTAGCTAACCTTCAAACCCTTCCCAAGGCCCTCAACTCTCTTTTCTTTTTGTTGGTTTGTTTGTTTATTTTTTTGAGACAGGGTTTCTCTGTGTAGCCCTGGCTTTCCTGGAACTCTCTTTGTAGACCAGGCTGGCCTCAAACTCATGAAGATCCACCTATCTCTGTCTCCTGAGTGCTGGTGTCCTAAAGCATGGAAGAAGACTCACTGGACAAATACAAAGTGTCCTCCTTTGCTTTTTTACATGTATGTGTGCTTGTGTACTTATCAGGCATGTGGGAGTCAGGGGATGTTTTAGTTAGGGTATCTATTGCTATGGTGAAATACCATGACCAAAAAACAAGGCGGGGAGGAAAGGGTTTATTTGGCTCACACTTCCATATTGCTGTTCATCATCAAAGGAAGTCAGGACAGGAACTCAAGCAGGGCAGGAACTTGGAGGCAGGAGCTGATGCAGAGGCCATGGAGGGGTGCTGCTTACTGGCTTGCTTCCCATGGCTTGCTCAGTCTGCTTTCTTACAGAACCCAGGGCCACCAGCCAAGGGGTGGTACCACCCAGCAATGGGCCAGGCCCTCCTCCATCATTCACTGATTAAGAAAATGCCTTACCGGCCTGCCCTATGACAGTGGCATATTCTTAACTAAGGTTCCCTTCTCTCTGATGACTTCAGCTTGTATCAAGTTGACATAAAACTATCCCGCACAGAGGACAACTCGAGGGAGAGCTCTCCTTCTACCATGTGGCTCCTAGGATTGAACTCGGCTCATCAGGTTTGGCTGACAGTGCTTTAAGCTGCTAACCTTCCCACCCAGCCCTTGAAGTGTTCTTCATTTATCAAGTGATTAAAAAAAAAATAAGTAAGTAAGATGTCCAGTGACCCTCACAGAGGGAGAAGAAGTCTGTAAAGTTGAGGAAGGTGGAAAAATACATTCCAAAACAATGACACCAGGGAATGTAAAGGCAAATGGATGGAACTAGAAAAAATCATCCTGAGTGAGGTAACCCAAACTGAGAAAGACAAACTTGTTGTGTACTCACTCATAAGTGGATATTAGCTGTAGAATAAAGGATAACTATCCCACAATCCACAGACCCAGAGAGACTAGGTAAGAAGGAGGGTTCATGGGGGGATGCCCCAATCTCCCTGGGAAGGGGAAATAGAAGGGATTTCGTGAGTGGACTGAGGGTTGGTGGGAATGGGAACAGGAGGGATCAGATTGAGGGGGGGTGGAGGGAAAGAGTACTGAAAGAGACTAATGGAAAGGGGCGCATTTGGGGGTCAGGAAACCTTATGCAAGGGAACCTCCCAGGAATCTACAAGAATAATCCTAGCTAAGATTCCTAGCAATAGTGGATACATAGCCTGAACTGGTCATCTCCTGTGACCAGATTGGTACCTAGCCCAATTGTCATCAGAGAGGCTTCATCCAGCAACTGATGGAAATGGATGCAGACACACAGCCAAATGTTAGGTGGAGTTTGGGGAATCCTACAGAAGAAGGGGAGAAAGGAGTGTAGGAGCCAGAGGGGTCAAGGACACCTCAAGAAAACTCACAGAATCAACTAACTTGGGCTCATAGTGGCTCACACAGACTGAACTGACAAACAGAGAGTCTGCATGGGACTGACCTAGGCACTCAGCATATATATTACAGTTGTGTAGCTTGGGCCACTTGTGGGACTCCTAACAGCGGAAACAGGGGCTGTATCTGACTCTTTTACTAGCTTTTGGGACCTTACTCCTCATACTAAGTCCCCAGCCTTAATACATGGGGAGGTGCTTAGTCTTACTGCAGCTTGATATGCCATGTTTTGTTGATACTCATGAGAGACCTGCCTATTCTCAAACAGACATGGAGTGGGAACAGAGGGAGGTGGGGGGAGGGGCTGGGGCGAGAGGAGGGAGGGGAAACTTTGGCCAGGATGTAAAGTAAACAAATAAATAAATTCATTTAAAAAAGAAAGAGAAGAGAAGAGAACAGAAAAGAAAAAAGAAAAGAAAAGAAAAGAAAAAAGAAAAAAGAAAAATACATTCCACATCCACAGATAGAGTGCCCAAACCAGCTAACAGACTTAGGCCTATGTTTTGGAAAGGACGGTCCATCTATCTAGAACCAGGAAATTGACCAGACGCTAGTCTAGACCACACTGGCAAGGATCAAGGATGGCAACCAAAACAAAAATTAGGAACAACTCTACTTGTATCTAACAGGCAAAGAAACTGTATGAGAAAAACTGAGTTTTTGTTTCATGGTGGACCAAGTAATAAAATGAGAGACTTCCTAATTCCAGCATTTCTTTCCTTCTTACGAACCTTCAGCACACTTGTCGATGCCAAGTCTCTCCTACTGGCCTCCGCCATGCTCCGTCCCCTTAGCTTCCCTGCCTCTCCAGCCATTTGTCAGTCTCCTGGGTGAGCTGCCTCTTCCATTGCAGGACCCACAGAGAGAGCTGGGAGCCAGGGCTCAGACTCAGGTCACTCAGGTCACCTCCATCTTCCTGTTCTTTGCTGATGTGATTGTTCCCATTGTCTCAATGCCACTTTATATGCTAACCGATCACAAAATAATGTCTTTATCCCTGGCCTCCTGGCTTGTATCAACTGCCTTCTTGACGTCTCCACTTACATTCTAGTATGTGTATCAAAGTATTTCTTCATCAAACTCTTGATTTTTTTTCTCCAACTCTGTTCTTCTGTCCTTCTTCAGATCAGTCAATAGCTTGACTAGATCCCCTTTCTAGGCCTGAAGACCACATAGAACTCAGAATATAATCCATCCTTTTCTTTTCTTGTAGGGAATAGGTGGCTTTAACGAACTGTAGCTAACCCACTGTCCTGAAGGCAAATACCTTAAGACCCAGGTGTCCGGTTCACACAACACGAAGCATGCATTTGCAAACAGGGAAGACAATTTCATTGGTCACTAAGTTCCTCTGAAAAATAGTGTTTTCAGCCCTCCCTGGGCAGCTACTGGCAGTTAGAGGTCACAGGGGGAGGGGGAGTCCTACTCTTCAGTGGTGTGTCCACAGGTACATTCATGGATATTCTCAACCTTGGCTCATTCAATCACCCTAATTAAATACAGTGGAAAAACACGCACGCACGCACTGACCTACGCACCCAGCATTTCTTAGTACGTGACTTGCCACCTCCTGGCCCCACAATACTCACACCCCGCTCTCTCTCCCCCTTCCTTCCTTATTCATCATTGTTCTCTCTTCTCTCCTTATCCCCTGGCTCTGAGGGTAGTAGGCAGATGGGTGATGCTATAGAAATGTGAGTGAGGGAAGAGGGTGGCCGCGTCTACTGTAGTTTAGGTTCCCAAATCCACAAATACACTATCCATCTTCTTTTAAGGCAGTTGAGGACAAACACCACGTCACTGAGAAGACTAATTTGCTCTCAAATTACCCTCATCTACTCTGTATGCAAAAGTGAATGTTCTTTTTTTTCCTAGGAAGGACGCTATAGTCACTTGGGGGAATTATCAATGCTGTCGCCTCAGCCCCAGTTTAAACTAATGAAATCAGTGTCTCTGGAGATTGAGCGCTGTCATTTGCATTTCCAAAAGCTTCTTAGGTGAGGTGATGAGATGCCGGTGGGTTAAGAGCCATTATAACAGGGTGGTTTGGTTAGTAATGTGCCAGGTAGAGAGAAAGTCTGGAAAAGTGAAAGCATCATTGAAAGGGACAATGGACCAAAGAGAAGTGAGACAGATTTGTGTCTTGCTGTGTAGTTCTGTGATTTCTTTAGGATGGGAGTTGAAGAGGCCTCAGAGTCAGCACAGAACACACCCAGAGACCAAATTCTCAGCACAAAGGAGATTTATTACTCCCAGAGGGACAAACAGGTTGAGGGGTGGGGGCTGCCTCTGGATTGGACAAAGACAGCAGCAGGTGTTTTTACAGGAGTGGTTTTTTTAGGGAGAAAAGGGAAAGTCTATGCTAAGATGAGTTAGTAAGTCCTGATTGGACATGTTAGCCAGTGTAGCCAAATAATGACAGGACCTTGATGGTTTGATAGTTGGACCTTGGAGTTTTAGTCAGGCATAAGGAAGTGGCCAAATAAGGGAATGGAGCTTAGGGGCTAGCTTTAGGAATGTAATCTAACGGTTTAGCAAGGGAGGGGAAAGGGAGGAGAACAGGACCTGCCGGCACGTGTTTGCAATGCTTGGGCTTGTTAGAGAGCCCTTCAGGGGTGGGGGAATCTTTGCTTTGGATATTGGTCCAGTGAGTGAAAAGCTAAAGGACAGGATGCATGGAGCGTTAATAATGGCTTTGTTGGTCTGTGAACAAGAAATTAAAGATGATCAGATGGAGACTAAGGGTGGCACCCAAGGGTGCAGGGAGAATGGGAAGACAAGGGGACTATTTCGAATTTGAGATTTCAGCAGCATATCAGGTCACTGTAAGAAAAAAGTCTGGGGTTTGTCATCCTGATGTTTAGCTCCCCAGTTGTTCTGTTATCGGCATCAGGAGAAACTGGAACAATTCACCTGGAGATTCTGAATTGCTGCCTCTGTCACACTGGAACCATGTTCCTGCAGGGTGGCAATTACCTGAGAAGTATGGGTCCTCTTCTAAATGGGACTCTGTCTCTCTGCCTCACACCTCCCCCCCCCCCCCCCCCCCCCCCCCCCCCTTCTTCCTATTTTACTCAAGTCGTATCTACCTGGTCCCTAAAGACATTTATGTTTCCAACGCCTATCTTAAGCCATGAATCTTTGCCTCACCTCAGACGGGTCAAAAGATCACACTAGGTACTCTCCAATAGCAACATCTAATCCCTTTGTCCACTCCCCATTCCACTGCCAAACCAATATCTATATGGTTCCAGACTCTTACCTGAAGCTTTTGGTAAAGAACTGTTTGCCATTCTTTGGGGTCAAGCATAAATGCTGAATTGGGGAAAAAGCAGGACAGAGTGGAGGTAGCCTGCTCCAGGGCCACAGGACAGGCATTTCATCTTGGGTTTCAAGATGTTGAGAAGAATGGGCTGGAAGATGACTTCTCATATGTAAATGAAGCAAGTGTGACCTCTGGCCTTCCTCTTCCCTGGGACTAGCCAAAGACACCCTCTGTGGAAACGGAGGAGAACATGTCACTGACCTTTTCCTAACAGATCTCTAGAACGAGTGACAGTGGCCAAGGCTTTTTCTTCCTTACTCCCAGCCTGCAGTCCCTCTGAAGATGCACTCACAGAAGATACGTGGGCTTTTCCCCTACATGCCTGTATGTAGCCGGAAGTTTCTCTGGTCCCACCCGGCCCCGTGGTCCCACAGCCGCTTATAAAATAATCACTCAGAGGCTTAATATTAATTACAAACTGTGTGGCCTATGGCTCGGGCTTCTTGCTAGCTAGCTCACATAACTTAACTCAACCCACTACTATTAATCTACATATCGCCCCGTGTCCCGTGGCTTTTACCTGAGTGCCATTACACGTTGCTCCTTGGACCGCAGGTTGGCGTCTCCTCCCACTCTCCTTTCTTCTCTCACTCTCTCTCTCTTGGATTTTCCCGCCTGGCTCCATCCTGCCCTGCCATAGGCCAGTGCCGCTTTATTTATTAGCCAGTGGGAGCATCACATCTTCACAGTGTACAGAACAACATCCCACAGCACCTGTGTCTCGGCAGCGCTGAGCATGACAAGACCCTGTAGTCTTAACTTCCCCTCCTAGGTCTCACTAAATCACATCTCATTTTTTTCTGTTCTTCTGCCTTCCCCTTCCCTGTCCCCAGCTAGTCTTCCTTTACAATTCCTGTCTCATAAGTGGACTTGTTTCCCTGGGTCCTGCTGATGGGCAGCCACCTAGATAGCCCATCAACCACCCTACATTCTGCTTTCCTCTCTCCCTGTGTTCACTTCCACGTCTGTGTACAAAGATGAATGAGTCTTTTTTATTGTTTAAGGCATGGTTTCTCTATGTAGCTCTCGCTTTCCTGGAACTCACTATGTAGACCAGGTTGGCCTCAGACTCACAGAGATCTGCCTGCCCCTACCTCCTGAGTGCTGGGACTAAAGGTGTGCGCCACCACACCCAACTCATGAATAAGAGTCTTAGTGAACCAATGGAAGACAAATGTCCATGTCAAAACCCATCTCCAGATCTTACCACAATCCGAACCATGGGGAACCTTCAGACAGACAGGAAAATAATTTGAACTCTGAACTACTTGGGATAGAGATTTTCATGGGAGAAAGGATGCAAGAAAGAATCCTGCCTATAATATAGAGCAAAATGTATAACTTGATAGGGCATATAGTATAAGGTTTTATTATAATTGCTAATGCATATCAATGGATTTCACTGTGACATTTCCACATATGCATATATCATATTTTGATCATATTCAACATTCCTGTTCCCTGGTCTTTTCCTTACCCTTCCCTAAAATGTCCCTCTACTGCTTTTGAGAGTATTATCTTTTTCATCTTTAAAAAAAACATAAGTTAGCTGGGTATAATAGCACATATACCTATAATCCCCAAACTTGGGAGACAGAGTGGAGAAGATCACAAATTCAAGGCTAGCCTTGGTTATGTAACAGTTCCAAGCCTAGCCTAGATTACAGGAGATTCTGGCTCAAGAAAGCCATGTGAAGGAGAAAGATGCAAAAATTAACTGTTTAAAAAAACGAATCCCCATGGAGCTGGATAGATGGATCCATGATTAAAAGCACATACTGACTTGAGTTTCATTCTTCACCTCATGGGGATTTCCCTGCTGACCGTGACACTTGCAGGGTCCCCCAGCATGTAGGCAAAACACTCATGCAAATAAAATAAATAAATAACTCTTTAAAAAAAAAAAAAACTAACCCTACCAATAGTTTTACTTAACAAGTCATTGTCATATAATTATTTATAGACTTAGCTAACACCTAATTGCCACTATGATTCAGCAAGTGCTGAAGTGACCTCGAATATCATGGACATGACCCCAGTCATCGGGAATCTTAGGAATAACAGACAATAAACAAATGTGCAAACCATGCTTGGTGGCTTATGCCTGTAATCCTAGTACTTAGGAGGCTAAGGCAGGAGGACTACCATGAATGTGAGGCCAACCTGGGTTGCACAGTGAATTCCAGGACAAAAGAAAACTAGTATGTAATAGCGCTAAGTAGATAAACAAAATGCAAACAGATAATTACTCCTAAAAATCCTAGGAATACTTCAGCAATGCTGATAATACCTTTGCCCATGACAAGGTTGCGCTACCTCGGGGCCTTCCTGCTTGCTGCTCTTGTTTTATGGCTAGCTTATTTCATGGCTCACATACTAAAAACTTCATCCTTATAAAAAGGCCATGATATATCAATTTAAATGATTCCTTACCTCGCCCACCCCATTCATTCTTGGCCTTTGTTTTTTTTCACAGCACTGACCACTACTGGAAAATACATTGTGTTTATTTTTTTTCCTCCAAGGATATGAATTTTATTTATGTAGTTTACACGGTATGGAGGAAGCAGCTCAGGGCTTCCATAATGTTGGGCAAGAACTGTACCACTGAGCTACATCCCCAGGCACACTGTTCGTTTCTGTACAGTTTCTTACCTGTTTCCCCCACTGTGATGCATATTCCTGATTGTCAACTTGATGGAATCTAAAATCACCATGGAAACAAATCTCTGGGCATGTCTGTTAGAGACTGTCTAGATTAGGATTATTGAGGAGGGGGGACTCATCCACAATCTGTGTGGCATCATTCCATGGGCTGGATTTCCAGACTGATGAGGATAAGAAAGCAAACTGAACACATGCGTTGCCCTCTGTTCCCTGACCACAGTGATGAGCCAGCCTCCTGTTCCCGCTACCACACCTTCCCACCACGGTGGACTGTCTCTCCTCAAACTGTAAGCCAGGATAAATTGTTCTTTCCTTAAATTGCTTCTTGTCAGATTTTGCCAGCATAACAAGACAAGTAACTGATACACCTCTAAGTTCAAGAAAAACAAAAATTTTTTATCACTGCTGCATTCCTAGAACACAGGATATGTGATTTAACACAGATATCTCAATATCTATAAACTAATAAAGGCACAATTAATACTACAAAGAAGTCTATGGGGATAGAGTGATCAGGGAATGCTTCTCTGAGGTAGTGACTTTTTTATTGTTTCCGTTTTTTATTTGCAATGGTAAACTACAACTAAAACTTTTCATCTCGTTTGGATTCAAACTATAACATGCCTTCTTTTAGGGAGCCACATATCTGAATCATAGATGATAGCGGGTTGATATTCAACATGTACTTAATATCTATGTACCTGTCTTTATCTTTTTTTGAATTTTAAGAGACAGGGTTTTGCTAGCCTCAAGCTAGCCTCAACTCAACATCCTCCTGTCTCAGCCTCCCAAATGCCACCATACCTAATTTCATTGTGCTGCAGAAATAGAACAAACTGTATTTCCTAGATTTCTATGAAGCTAGGTAAATGCCTCCCTGGCCTTCTTTGACATTTTTTTTTTTTTTTACTGATACAGATTTAATGGAGGAAAGGGGTTAGATTCAATGAGTATTGGCATTTCAGAAATAGAATTAGTGTTTCTCAACTGGAATCCACAAGGCTGGGGAAATTGCTCAGTGGGAGAAGTACCTACTGTACAAGCATAAAGATTTGAGTTTAAATCCCCAGAACCCAAGACAAAGCCAAGAGCAGGAATGCACATCTGCCACCCCAGCATCCTGTAGCGAGATGAAGGAAAGGCAGAGGAGTCCCCAGAAGTTTGTGGGCCAGCTAGCCTGATGTATATAACAGCAAGTGAGACCCTATCTAAATTTATTTTTTATTTGTGTATGTGTGCATGCGCGAGCATGTGTATGGGAGTACCTATGGAGGCCAGAAGAGGGCATCAGATTTCCTAGAGCTGAAGTTATAGGAGGTTATGAGTTGCCTGATGTGGGGATCAAACTTGGATCTCTGGAAGAGCAGCAAGCACTCTTAAGCACCGGGCCATATCTCCAACCTGTCTAAAACAAGGTGGAAGGCAAGGTCCAACACCTTAGATTGTCTTCTAGCCTCCATACATTCAACATGTCATGCGTGTACCCAAGCTCATACATAACATATAATCACACACACACACACACACAAAGGAACAATTAAATCCATAGGAATTAGTGGCTGAGTGTATATGGGAGACAAGGAAGAGGAATAGACTTGTAAGTCAAAACATCTTTGTGGTTGACTGAAATTATTAAAATGAAGAGAAGGAAACTAGAGAAGATAACTCAGACCCAACTTAAGCTGCCAAGAGGACATCTGAAGGCTGCTAATCAAGACTCAGAAATGCAGTACAGGAACAAAGGAGCTCAGCTGAGGCTGGAGATCAAGATTTGGGGGTCAGAGGCATTTGGGCAGCAGCTGAAGTCATCAGATTCATAAAATCACCCAGGAAGTACGCACACAGTGAGAAGAGAGAGCATGTGGAGAACACTGGGTAACCCCACTGAGCAGAAAAATTTACAAGATGAAAAAAAAAAAAAAGGAATTGACCCAAAAGGTAGGAGAACAAATCGTTCCCAGGACCGTAACATTTCAAGAAAATATAATCGAAGGTGGAAGTGCTATCCGGGATCAGTCACACACAGATACAACCCACAATCCCAGCACTCACCGAGGCAGGAAGACTGTTAGTTCAAGGCCAGCCAGGGCTATATAACAATATCTTATTTTTAATTTTTTTATGAAGAAATTAAAAAGAAGGAAGGGTGACAGCAAAGAATAAAAGAAAAGAGCTCGGCGGTGGTGGTGCACACCTTTAATCCCAGCACTCCAGAGGCAGAGGCAGGCAGATCTCAGTGAGTTCAAGGCCAGCCTGGGCTACAGAGTGAGTTCCAGGACAGCCAGAACTGTTACACAGAGAAACCCTGTCTTGGAAAAAAAGAAAAGAAAAGAAAAGAAAAGAAAAGAAAAGAAAAGAAAAGAAAAGAAAAGAAAAGAAAAGAAAAGAAAAGAGAGAGAGAGAAATAAAAAAAGAAAAGAGAATGAAAAAAGAAAGAATAAGAGAAAAGGGGAAGTGATGACTAATTCTAAAGAAAGCTTTAGATAAAATTTTAGTAAGAAGGAAATCATGCATGGCTCTAAGGTGAATGGTTTTAGACGGACCCACCCTACTCTTCCTGTTGTGGCCACTGCTCCCTATCAATTGAAGTGTTTAGCTCCGGCCGACTCTCAATGCTCTTTACCACGACTTTCTAATTGGCCTTTGGCCTCCTCTCCAGTGACCCTTTAGCCTTTTTTTTTAATCCAGTCTCTTTCATGCCCCTTGTGTTATCATTTTCCTCCTACACTCCATTCTTTATCCAACTGCCTGAAGGCTTCTACACTTAAATCTCTTTAATAAATTAATCAGTGCAGCTGCCAGAGTCATCCTGCTCTGAGTAGCCGAGGCTACCACTTGGAGCTAGGATGTTGACCAAGAGGAGCCGCTGCCTGAGGCCATATCTGGGTCCATGACCCAGCTGCATCTGGGGTCTGTGTTGAAGTCTGTGGCCAAGGTTGCCACTAGAGCCCATACAGAGCCCTATGGCTTGGTTGGAGTCTGGAGGCCACACCACAGCAGGGGCCATACAGATATGGGTGGCCTGTGCTACCTACCACCCAGGACCATGGTGTCATCCGGGCCCAGGCAGCTGCTGAGTACCATGTCTGGATCCGTGGCCCTATAGCGGCCAGTGTCCAGATAGATGTATGTGGCTCCTGTTGCCACCAAGCACCATGAAGAAGCCCAGGGTCAGATCAGCCACCTGAGTCCAGGTTGGTGTCTCAGAGGACCAGGATGTATCCAGATCTGAGTGGCCTGCGTTGCTACTCAATGTCGTGATGATGTCTGGTCCAGAGCTGCAGCTGAGGGCCATGTCAGGGTCCAGGGCCTCACCGCAGCCAGGGTCTGTGCTGATGACTGACGCTCCTGTTACCATCAAAGGCAAACACCCAAGATCAAGGGCCATGTTGGCATCTCAGGGCCATACTGCCACTGAGGCAGTGGTGACATCCAGACCCTGCTATTGCCGAGGACCATGTCTGGGTCCGTGGTCCTCCTGCGGCTAGGGTCTGTGCTGAAGTCTGAGTCCCATATTGCCACCAAAGGTCACATAGAGGTCTAAGGTGGGGCCACAACCTGGGGCCTTGGTGGTGTCTGTCGGCCACACAGCCACCAGAACCATTCCCACTCCTTCCACTTCCAGAGCCAGGATGTCTTCGTTCGGGCCCAAGCTGCTGCCAACGGCCATGTCTGGGTCCGTGGTCCAGCTGCAACTGGGGTCTGTGTTGAGGTCTGTGACCTGTGTCACCTAAGAAGGCCTTAGGAACCATGAGAGATGAAATCAGAGGACCATGCTGAGCCGACTGGGAAACCTGGTCTTGCCTCTCACTGGACACCAGCAAGAGAGTTAGCTCCTGTACTCAGGAGAGATGGCCCCCACACCTTACCACAGGTGAGGGTGAGCCAACCCTGAGGGCAATTATGTAGGGGAGCTGACTCCACCCCCTCGCCCGAGGCCCCAATGGTTCAGACTGACCAGCTTGGCTACCACTCAGGCCCACAGCCAGGCCTTGGGTTGACCCACCCTAGCATCTACCCTATCTAGGATCTGCTGGAGCTCATGAAGAGACTGGTCCTGTAGTACAATACCCAAAAGATCTCCAAGACCCTAGGCAGCCACAGGATATCCCAGAAGAGTTCTGGTGAGGATCCAGTGAGGATGATGTACCAGAAACCAGAGGCCTTGAACCAGACCAGTGACTCATTGCAATGAACATTTGCCAGTAAAGCTGATGGGACAAAGGAGTGTACTCTGTGACACACCGAAGCCTCCAGTGCCACCAGGAGGGATGAAGGAGTGATGGAGAGACAGGGAAGAAGGAGGAGCAAAGAAATTCTTCTGTTGTTGTGATTTTTGTTTTCGTTTGTTTTTTTTTGGGGGGGGGGTTGTTTTTGGTTTTTGTTTGCTTGCTGACTTTGTTTTGTTTTCTTTTGTGGAGGATGCAGCAGGGATGAGGGGAAGATATGGGGGACTGGGAGGTGAGCAGAATTGGGGTGCATGATGTGAAACTCCCAAAGAGTCAATAAAGAAGTTAAAAAATAAACAAGAGAGAGAGAGAAAGAAGAAAGAAAGAAAGAAAGAAAGAAAGAAAG
>CABHPQ010139434.1:29215-41842 GCA_902168405.1 Peromyscus aztecus | reverse complement strand
CAGGCTGGAATACATAGCAAGTTCTAGGACACTCAGGGCTTCAGGGTGAGAACCTGACTTAAAAAGAGGGGTGGAGGAGGAGAGGAGGTGCAAGGGAAAAGAGGAAGAAAGGGAGGGACGGGAAGGAAAGGAAGGAACAGGAGGAGACTGGAGAGGGGGACAAAAGAAAGGACAACAGGAGGAAAGAGAAGAAAGGAGAGAGAGAAAAAAGGTAAGAGAGGAGAAGGAGGAAGGGGAAGGGAAGTAGAAGCAGAATAGGGAAAAAAGTCCCAGAGAGAGCCAATGGACCTGGGGGAGGGGAGTATCATAATGCAATGTAAAAACACAAGCTAGCACAAGGTAGCACACACCTTTAATTCCAGCACTTGGGAGGCTGAGGTAGGCAGATCACTGTGAGTTCGAGGCCAGCTTGGTCTATAGAGCAGATCCAGGACAGCCAGGGCTGTTACAGAGAAACCCTGTCTCGAAAACAAACAAAAATCACAAGACACTACATGTGTACCTAACAGAACAGCTAAAATCTACAGAACAAGGAAGAGGAAAAACTCAAACATTGCTCCAAGAAGGGTGACTATAAACCGCAAAGTTTTCTTCTAAAGCCAGTCATGTGTTTATCTATACACCAACAGAAAGGTATGCTTCTATGCCTTAGGAAACATGTACAGAACATTCATAGAAACCTTGTTCATAAAAAAACAAAATAGAAGCAACCCAAATGACTATTAACAAGAAGACAAACTATCTCATTCACAAAGTCAAATCACATACAGCCATTAAAATTGAACTATAGCTACAAACAATACAGAAAAGCTTGGAAATGAAACAAAGAGGGCTGGTTGGTCCAGCTCAGCTATAATCCCAGAACTGAGGGTGGACATGTGAGAGGGCACGGGCAGAAGTATGATTTCAAGGCCAGTCTGGCTACTTGGCAACAAACCATTAAAAGGGAGAAATGAAAAGAGAGAGGAAGGAAAAAAAAGAAAGAATATACATTAAATGATCCTAACTATATAAAGCTCAGAAACGGGCCACAATGAATTATACTGTTATAAGAAAAGAAAAAGTGTTACTATAATGTCAGAATAATAGTTTTCACTGGAGGAAGCTGGTGCCTATAGCAGGAAATGCATGCATAGAAGGGACAGGGTGCTGATAACATTCTTCCTGGAAGTCAGAAATGTTGTTTCTGACAAAGATGTTCATGTACAACAAGTTGTAAAGACGTTTTAAATTTGTGTTTTGTGTACTGTGTTGACTAGTCTTATGTCAACTTGACACAAACTAGAGTTATCAGAAAGGAGGGAACTTCAATTGAGAAAAGATCCAGCTCTAAGGTATTTTCTTAATTAGTGGTTGATGTGAGAGGACCCAGCCCATTGTGTGTGATGTTATTCCTGGGCTGGTGGTCCTGGGTTCTATAAGAAAGCAGGCTGAGCAAACCATGAGGAGCAAGCCAGTAGGCAGCACCCTTCCATGACCTGTACATCAGCTCCTGCCTCCAGGTACCTGTCTGAGTTTCTTTCCTGACTTCCTTCAATAATGAACAGCAATATGGAAAAGGTAAGCCAAAGAAACCCTTTCCTCCCCAACTTGCTTTTTGGTCATGGTGTTTTGTCACAATACAAACCCTAACTAAGACATGTGCTTTTTAACTTGTTTTACTTTTCAAAATAAAAATATTTAAAATAATATAACGACAAAATTAAGGCAAGGGTTAGCAATGGAGGTCAATGCACTGAGTGAGTACAAGGAAGATTGTTAAGGAACAGAACATTTACCAAGGGACCACCCTAAAACTCACTCACTTATTAACTATATAGTGAAATTCATTCTTCCTCTATTTATTTATGTATTTGTTTATTTTTTACAGTCTAGGGAATTGAACTGCCCTAAAGGAATTCATCACTTTACCCTATATATAGGGGTAGGGGAATTACTATAAATAACATTAGAGAAATTCTGGTGACCGCAATATGACCTATAAGTTAGTTGATACATGAATATTCAATTATAACTTAAAGATACATGCTGATATACTAAAGATGAATTGTCATGATGAATATAATATTCGTAGCTTAAAAAGACTATCACAGCATGTATTTTTTTAAAAAAGAAAAAGAAATCATACAATTTATCTGTGAAAGACAAACAGAAAGGTGGAGGGACGGACGATAGTACAGCCAGTAAAGTGCTGCCACCGCCAGTGGAGCAGAAGTCGATTCCAGAATCAAGATGGCAGACGAGAACTGACTCCTGATAGTTGTCCTCTGACTGTCAGTTTTAGCATGGCAACTGGGAGTAGAGGCAAAAGGATTGGAAGTTCAAGGTCATCCTCAGCTAAATAGCAAGTTTTAAACTAGCATGAACTATATAGGACTCTGGCTCAAAAGACAGAAAAGAGGGGTGGGGGAAGACGTAGAAAATGACTCAGTGGTTAAGAGTGAGTGCTGATCTTACAGAGGACCTGAGTTAGGTTCCCAGTACTTATAATCGGAGAGCTCACAACCACCTATTACTTCAAGTCCAAGGGATTCAATGCCTCTAATCTCCACAAGCATCTGCACAAATATGCATATCGTCACCCACAGACACACATACATGCACATAATTTAAGGTAATAAAAATAAATAACTACAACTGGGTACTTAATGGTTATCTAAAAATAACAAACAAAAGCAGTATCACCAGTCTTTTAAAAACCACAACATAAATATAGATATACCTCATCATATATGCTCCCATTAATATCTGCTCCATAAATAGGTGCCACAAAAGTTAAGTTTTTCCAGTATTTGCGCTCCAAATCTTCATAATCCAAGTATCTTGGAGTACAGTATCTACAAAAAAATAAAAAATAAGAACCACAGTCCAGTAAGGCAATTTTAAAGATTTTTTCCACCCATCTAATTTCATTTACTTTGTAAATAACAATATTGTACACTCTCATAGTATCAAATTTAATGAATAACATACAAAAGCATTTATACTTAGAACTTTATAGGACTTTTCTTTACCAGTAAGACAAGCCCTTTCATAAGAATATTAATAAAGCAGTAAATTATAAGTCATTTTTAGCTTTCAAAGTATTTCTAAAATAATTATACAAGAACATTGTACAATTTTATATAATATCTATGAAAAAACTGAGGGAAAAAAACCTATGTACAACTCCAAGACAGCAAAACTAAAATGAGATACTCTGCAGTTATTGGATTGGTACTGCCTAATATACTAGTGATAGGGGAAAAAAGAAGTCACTTATATAATTGTAGTGAAAGAATAAACTAGCACAATATAATATATGGCTCAGTGGTTAAAAGCACTGGATGATCTTCCAAAGGACCTGGTTCAATTCCCAGCACTTACATGGCAGCTCACAACTGTGTGAAATTCCAGTTCCAGGGAATCTGACACCCTCACACAGACATACGTGCATACAGAACACCAATGTCATAAAATAAAATAAAGTCTATATACCCTTGATCTGAAATATAGAAATTCATCTTACTAGCACTGAAATGTGGAATGAGGAGGTATGCTGAAGATTAACTAGAAATACAATAGGGAGGAGTCACTTTCCTACAGTTGTGATAAACTACTCTGACAAAAGCAACTTAAAGAAAAAAGGGTTCACTTTAACAATGATGCTTGAGATGGCTGATCCACATGCACTTGCATTCCAGAATCCAAGAAAGACTAATGCTAATTCTCAGCTCAGCTTAAGGTCGGTCTTTCCATCTCAATTAATCTAATATAAATAAACCCTCACAGGCATGCCCAGAGGCTTGTCTTAGGTGATCCTAGATTCTGTCAAATTGGCAATGAATATTAACTATCATGAGTGACTAGCCTGCAATTAATGATTAGAACATAAAATAAGGTAGATCTTCTATTTAATGACATTAAAATATTTCCATGCTGAATATATCAGTTTAGAAATTACTGTATCTACTGTAATCCCATCGATGCTTTTTTTAAAAAAAAAATTAAAAACAGAACTCTGGAGCTAGAAATGTATACCTAGCTCAGATGGAAAACTGCTTGTCCACCAGACAGGATGCCCTGGAGTTAACACAATCCCCAGAATTACCTAAACATGGCATGGTAGCATGGTAGCACATGCCTATAACCTCAGCACTTGGAAGATGTAAGGAAAATCATAAATTAAAAAACAAAATAAGGTACTTCAGCTACATAAAGAATTCCAGGCCAACCTGGGCTAGACATAGACCCTGAAAAACAAAAAACAAACAACAACAACCAAAAAAAAAAAAAAAGGGGGGGGGGGGGGGGGAGAAGAGAGGAAATGTGTATTAAATTATTAAAATTAACAATTATCTTCTTGAGCATAATGGTACATGCCTATAATTTCAGCATTCAAGAGGCAGAGGCATTAGGATCAAGAGATCAAGTGTTCAAGGCCAGTTTGGCTACACAGTAAATTCAAGGCCTACCTAAACTACATAATCTGTAGGGGAAAAAAGTCTGGAGAGCTCAGTGGTTAAAGACACTCTTGCAGAGGATCAAAGTTTGGCTCTTAGTACTCACAATGGGCTAGTTACAACTGCCTGTAACTCTAGCTCTAGGGAATCCAACAACTCTAGTGTCCTTGGGTACTGGCACTCATGTGCACATAGCCACATACAGATATACACACTATGAAAATTAAAACAATAAATCGTAATTGTAGAGAGAGAGCTCTGCCATCAAAATTACTAGCTGTTTGTCCAGAGGACTGGGGGTCTGATTCCCCGCGCTCATATGGCAGCTCACAATGGACTGTAACTCCAATCCCAGGGAATCCAACACTCTCTTCTGGTACCTACAGTCACTGCATATAAAGTCATGCACAGACATACATGTAGGTAAAACATCCAAACACATAAAAGAATTAAAGTAAAAAAAAAATTAAGATGTATCTTTAAGAAAGTTATCTCAGGGGCTGGAGAGATCTCTCAAAGGTTAAGAGCACTGGCTGCTCTTCCACAAGACCCAAATTCAATTCCCAGCACCCACATGGCAGCTCACAACTGTCAGTAACTCCTTTTCTGGGGGATCTTGTACCCCCACACAGACATACATTTAGGCAAAACACCCATGCACCTAAAATAAAATTAAATAATTTTTTTTGAAAAGTTATCTTTCTGGGTGGCGCACGCCTTTAATCCCAGTGCTTGGGAGACAGAGGCAGGCGATTCTCTGAGTTTGAGTCCAGCCTGGTCTACTGAGCAAGTTCCAGAACAGCCAGGATTACACAGAGAAACCCCGTTTCAAAAAACAAAACAAAACAAACAAAAAAGGAAAAAGTTATTTCTCACAAAATAATTAAATAAATGCACTTCTCTGAATTTTTGGATTTTAAGCAATAATACTGTCACAAAAGATACTATGAAGGTCAACTTGATAGGATATAGAATTGCTGAAAAGATGTCTGTGAGAGATTACCTAAAATATACTGAGTGGGACACCTACCCTAAATGTGGAAAGTTCCATTCTATGAATTGGGTCCTGGACTGGATAAAAAGGAGAAAGTGAAATACACCAGCATTCACCTACAGGGCTCTTTGTTTTCTGACTATGGACTGCCATTGCTTCCTGCTCCTGATGCTTAACTTTCCCGGCCATGATGGACTGTATTCTCTGAACTTTAAACCAAATAAATTCTTCCTTACTTTAATTTTTGTCAGGTTATTTTGTCACAGCAAAAAGACAAGTAACTAATACAGATACCTTTTTTTAATGAAAAATATAAGCAAAGAAATAAATTCAGAAAATAATGAAGCAAAGCTAAAAGGGAGGAAGAAAGATCTAGCAGAAACAGAAATCCTATGGACAGCTATATTCACAACACGAGGAGCAAACTGGTTATCTACACAAGGATAAGAAATTTAATTTCATTACTGTATCTGAAACATAGGAGAAATTTCTGACTTTACTAGAAAACAACTTTACTCTCTTGTAGAATATTATTTTAAGGTGTGCTACTCTGGCTTATGTAGATTTGTTTTAACTCTGTGAAGCCGTGTTACTGTGCCTATCTAAAACACCTGATAGTCTAAGAAAGCGCTGAATGGTCAATGGTGAGGCAGGAAAAAGGATAGGTGGAGCTGACAGGCAGAGAGAGAATAAATAGAAGGAGAAATTTGGGAGGGAAAAAGAAATATCCAGAGAAGGAGGAGGCCTTCAGGAGCCAGCCACCCAGCTACACAACCAGCAACGGAGAAAGAGTAAGATTTATAGAAGTAAGAAAACAGGATAATTTAAAGTTAAGGAAAGCTGGCAAGAAACAAGCAAAGCTAAAGCTGGGCATTTATAAGTAAGAATAAGCCTCCATGTGTGATTTATTTGGGAGCTGGATGGCGGGCCACCAAAAAGAGTAAAGAGCAAAACAAACAACAACATTACTCCATAGCCAAAGTAAAGTGAGCATAAAAAGGACAATTAACTTTACATCATTCTATAAGTTCTATTTCTGCAAGTTCTAATACACTGTGTTCCGGGTGTATTAGGGATTCCAGGAGCAAATTAAACAAGCCAACCAGAAATCAATGCCAGGGGCTAAGGAGATGGCTCAGCAGTCAAAAGCACTTGCTGCTCTTCCCGAGGACCCAGGTTTGATTCTCAGCACCCATATGGTGGCTTATACTAACTATTTGTCTGTAACTGCAGTTCCAGGGAATCAAGATGTCCTCTTCTGGGCTCTGCAGGCATCAAGCACACACATGACATAGACATTCATGCAGGCAAAATACGCATACACATAAAAAATATTTTTAAAAATCGTAAGTCATTATCAGATGCTCACAAAAGGTGAACACTACCTACAACCCAAGCACAGACGACTGGAAACAGAGTAGCTGCTCATTACAACTTCTGGAGAAATGTGAAGCTGAACCCCAAGGAGTTTTACATTATATAGTGTGGTGATTTTGTTGTTTTGTTGTTGTTGTCTTTATTTTATTTTGGATGGATAGGCATGAGGACAACTTTGGGAGTCTCTTCTCTCTTTCAACCATGTGGGTTACAGGAAACAAACTCAGACCATCAGGCTTATGACTTTAGCCACTGAGCCATCTCACCAGCCAACTTACACTACACTTTTTTGGCTTATTTTTAAGATTTTTTTTTAAATTTTATTTATCAGTATCTGTGAATGTATGGCATGTGTGTGGGGGTGCTCTTGATGTCTAGAAGTTGATGGATTCCCTGGAGCTAGAGTTGCAAGTGGTTGTGAGCCTCCCAGCATGGATGCAGGGAACTGAACTCAGGTCCTCTGAAAAAGCAGTATGTGTACTTAAAGCACTATAGAATCTGTCATTGTATAGCTAATTGAGAATTTTTTAACCCTGAATATTACAATAAAAAGCTTAAGTTTGATATTGTTAATTGAAATGTAAGTTTTACATCTTTTTTTAAGTGCATGTCTTTTTTTTTAAAGATTTATTTATTATATATACAGTATTCTGCCTACATGTATGCATACATGCCAGAAGGGAGCACCAGATCTCATTATAGATGGTTGTAAGTCACCATGTAGTTGCTGGGAACTTAACTCTGGAAGAGAAACACCAATGCTCTTAACCTCTGGGCCATCTCTCCAGCCCCAAGTTTTACATCTTTAAAGTATTTGAAATGCATATTGAAACTAGAAGTGAGTACTTCAGTAAACAGTACCAGAGTCTACTGAATACTGGCTCCAGAGTCCATCGCAGCTGTTCCAAATGTCAGTTTACTCAAATGTGACTCAATAATACCTTCTCAGAACCTTTCACTCACTGTAGCACAGCTCTAAGGCAATCTTATGACCAGGCTCCTCCTGCCTTCCTTGGCAACCCTAGAATTGTACTTACAAGTAAGAGCCACCACATGCATCAAAGGTTTGCCATGCAAAAGCTATATAACCCTAGGCTGAAAGCTGAATTTCTCTGGAGCTTGATTATTACTCTATAAAATAAAGAAGTCTTTTGGACTAGACTGATCTCAGCCCCATTTGCTACCAAGGACCTTGTATGCACCATGGCAGACCCAGGAAGACTACCTATATTCTTCCTCCTCTCCTCATCCACTCCAATTGCCTATGCCAAATCCAATCCACTGCCCTTCTCCTGTCCCCCGACCCTGTTCTCAGATCCACTCTGTTAGTCCCCTGTCTGTACCCCCTCTAGTCCCACAAATTAATCTGATCAGTCACTGCCAGTACCTTCTCCAACCCCCAGGCTCAGCAATGACGCCACACCAGTGGACCATGTGCACTAGTCTAGTCTAGTGAGTTCCACCAGACCCTAGGCAGGATGCACCTGGCTACAACCTACAAGCAGATACCAGATCACACACCTATGCAAGGATACAGCCTGGTGAGCATGAAACCTCTGCCTATACCATCCTCATCCCTCAGACCTTGCCTCAGCCACAAAGCTGGTACACAGGCCTAATAATGAGGCAGTCAGAACCTCACATCAGACATACAACCAACAAAAGAAGTCCACATGTGCAGGTCACATCATAAAATCTCAATATGAAAAGCCAAGGCAATATATCTTCCCCCCAAATGCACCAGTTCTACAGGCATGTTCTCCAATCAGAACTTAAATTTCATCAAAGAACTTTAAAAAAGACACAAACAGGCCGGGCGTTGGTGGCGCACGCCTTTAATCCCAGCACTCGGGAGGCAGAGCCAGGCGGATCTCTGTGAGTTCGAGGCCAGCCTGGGCTACCATGTGAGCTCCAGGAAAGGCGCAAAGCTACACAGAGAAGTCCTGTCTCGAAAAACCAAAAAAAAAAAAAAAAAAAAAAAAGACACAAACAACTCAAAGTTAATGAGAATAGCAATAAACACCCGAATGAAGTTCAAGAGATATACAGCTGTATAGTGAATTGAGAATCTGAAAGCAAAGAAATAAAAATCTTGAAAAGAACGCAAAATAAATGAATAAATGAAATAAAATGAAAATGGAATTGCAAAACTCAATAACACAATTGGAAAACTCAGGTGAAAGCCTTGTAAGTAGAATGGATTAAGTAGGGGGAAAAAATGTCAGGAGTTGAAGAAAAAAAACAAAACAGATCTTCAACAAGATAAAGAAAACACTTCCCCAAATTAAGGAAAATTACACATTTGCAGTAAGAAACAGAATCCATCTTTCTATTGTCTACAAGAAGCTAATTTTAGCTTTAAATTTAGGTAATACCTTAAAATAGGATGGAAAAATGTATTCCAAGCAAAAGAGACCAGGAAACAAACAAACGCCCCTACCCTAATAGTAAACAAAATAAACTAGAAACTAAAACTAAAACTAAGAGATAAAGGACACTTTATTTTAATCAACAATTAACCAAGAAGAAATTATAATCCTAAGAATTTAATTCACCAATCTCTGATGAACCCAATTTCATAAAAAGCATAATACTACAATTAAAAACATAAAATTAATTCTAATTCCATAGTAACAGATGATATTGATATCCCATCTTCTCTAATAGAGAAATAATCTGGACAAAAAATAAACAGATCAGAATTAAAAGACATCATACAGCAATGGACCTAACAGGTCTTTACAGAGTATTTTTGCCAAACACCAAAGAATATATATTCTACTCAGAGGCCCATGGAAGCTTCTCTGAAATAGACCACATTCTGGAACCAAAAAATACATCATAAAATTTCAGACAATTCAAAATAACTCCATGTACCCTATCTGACCACAATGTAATCAAACTTAAAATTGATAGCAAACTAATCTCTAGTAAACACACACACTTGTGGAGATTAAACAATTTGTTATTGAATGACGAATGGGTCAAATGAGAAAGAGTAATAAAAAAATTTCTGGAACTAAATAAAAACAAAACAATGTGTCTGGAAACATTAAAAGCATTCCTACAAGGATTCATAAGAGCACACATACACATACATGTATGTTGAAAACATACAAATAATTAATCATAATACTCAAGAATTTAGAAAAATAAGAACCAATCAAATTCAAATACAGTATATGTGTAGTAATAATCAAAATCAGAGCAGAAATTAATGAAATAGAAACAAAGAAATCAATACAATGAATTAATGAATCTGAGAGTTTGTTTTTGAGAAAATAAATAAGATTAACAGACCCATGGTCCAACTCAGCAAAAGAAAGGACCCAAATTAGCAGAATCAGAACTGAACAAAGAAACATTATGACAGACAACAAGGAAATTCCAAACACTATAAGGAAATATTTTTAAACCTATACTCCATTAAGTTAGAAAATCTAAAAGAAATGGATGAATTTCTACATCATTCAAACCACCAAAGTCAAAACAAGAAGAGATTTACAATCTAAAAAGATATATACCAAATAAGATGATCAGGACATTAATTAAAAAGACTTCTAACAAAACAAAACAAACAAAAAAAAAAAAACACCCAGGCTTGGATAGTTATACAACAGAATTCTACCCGACTTCCAAATCAGTTTGCTAGAATCAATTATTTCTTAAATTATTTTTAAAATTCCAAACATCTTCCTCCTAGGAAGTTAGTATTACTCTAATAACAAAACTAGGAAAAGACAAAAGAAAACTACAGGCTGATGAATATAGATTCAAAAATCCTCAGTAAAATAAGTGCAGGCTGAATATAGGCACAACAAAAAGATAATCCATCATGATGAAGTTGGCTTTTTCCTGAAGATGGAGGGATGGTCATAATATACATAAATCAATAAATAAATCATATAAATGGACAAAAATCACATGCCATTTCAATATATGCAGAAAAGTCTTCAAGAAAATTCAACATGCCTTCATGATAAAAGTACTAGAGAGAATAAGACTGGAGAGAAGACACTTCAACAAAACAAAGACTATATACAATAAACCCACAACCAACATCATCCTAAATAGAGAAAAACTCAAGTCAACCCCATTAAAATAAGAAAAGTATCAGGGCCATCCACTCCCCTGTCCCCTTTCCAGTATAGAGCCAGCACTAGTTAGAGCAATAAGACAAGAGAAGAGATTAAAGGAATACAAAGAGGAAAAGTAAAAAATAAATAAATAAATATAAATTAGTTAATTTAAGTGAGATCCCAAGTATCCCGATAGAAAACTTTTAGAAATCATCAATAATTTCAGCAAACTGGCAGGATACAAAAATCAACTTTCAACATTCTCTAGACTTTCTATACAATAAACACACTGATAAAGACATCATGGACACACAGTCATTCCCAATAGCTCCCCCCAAAAAATAAAATAAAAATAAAATGTCTAGAAATAAACTTAGCCAAAAGGTAAATGACTTTGCAATGAAAGCTTTAAATCTCCAAAGAAAGAGATTGAGGAAGACACTAGAAGATGGAAAAAAAAAAATCTTTCACACTCATGAACTGGTAGAAATAATTTTATAAAATTAACAAATATACCAAAAGCAATTTACAGATTCAATGCAATCCGTAAAAAAAAAAAAAAAAAATCTGTGGGACCACAAAAGACTCCAAAACAAGCCTGAGCAAAATAACAACAACAAACAATAATAATAATGCTGAAGTGATTGCCATTCCAGATTACAAGATATATTACTGAGCTATAGTAACATAAACATAGTCATATAGTAACAAAACAGCAAGGTATAATCACAAAAAAAGACATGTTTACCAATGGAACAAAATAGAAGACAAAAATATGAGGTTAAGGTAACAATAGCCAGGTCAAAAAGGATTCAACAACCTAAACAATTCAAAAACTGCAAATTAAAACTACTTTGAGAACTGAAATGGTGGTGCATGCCTGTGATCCCAACACTCAGCAGGCAGAAGAAGGCCGACTTCTTTCTGTGAACTGAAGCCAATCTGTTCTACATAGTGAATTCCAGGATAGCTGGGACTATGTAAAGAGACCATGTCTCAAAAATTAGATAAATAGAAACTACTTTGAGTTTCATCTTATCATAATCAGAATGGCTATAATCACAAAAACAATTGACAAAAAATGCTGGTAAGGATATGGTAGGATTGCAAACTGGTATTGCCACTACAGAAATCATGTGGAAAACATGATTCTCAGAAAGCTAAAAATAAATCTCTCATACCACTCCTTGGCATAAACTCTCCATCCTACTCCACAGTTACTTGCAAAGCCATGTTGATTGCTGCTCTATTTCTGAAAGCTAGGAAATAGAAACAATCTAAATTTCATCCAACTAATGAATGAATAATAAAAATATGGTACACATACACTATGGGATACTATTCAGCTATAAGAAAAATGAATCATTAAATTTTCAGATAAGTTGATGGAACTAAAAATATTACACTGCATGAGGTTACCCAGACCCAGAAAATACACAGAATGTTCCAATTTATCTATAGTTGTAGATCCAAAATGTCCCATGTATGTGCTATGCAGGAGAAATGGGGATAGGGGCTTTAACCAGGGGGAAAATGGTGGTGTATGAGGACAACACCAAGAGAGAGGGAAAGGGAAAGATTAATTAACATGATGGATGCTTGAAAAAGCCATAGGGAATCATAGTATTTTACGTTTACCTAAGATTGCATATATTTAAGAGTGTGTGTGTGTGTGTGTGTGTGTGTGTGTGTGTGTTAGAGAGAGAGAGAGAGAGAGAGAGAGAGAGAGAGAGAG
>CABHPQ010139434.1:0-29115 GCA_902168405.1 Peromyscus aztecus | reverse complement strand
AGAGAGAGAGAGATTAAACAAAGTTACACTATTTGGGCTAACAATGCTTCTATCAAGAGCCATTGTTGCTCAAATCTTAGAGGGTCTTTTAATTAAAAAACAAAAAACAAAAAAAACTCACAGCCAGATATCAGCGTAAAAGCTGAAAGATCAGAGAAGCAGAACAGCCAGGCACTAGTTCTTACCTCTACGAAATCCTCAGCCTAAAGTGTGAGTTCTTGTTTCCTCACACCTTATACACCTTTCTCTGCTCTGCCATATTACTTCCTGGGATTAAAGGTGTGTGTGCTTCCCAAGCAAAGACATGAGATCTCAAGTGCTAGAATTAAAGGTGTGTGCCACCACTGCCTGGCACTGTTGCTCTCCTATACTGGATCAATCTCATGTAGCCCAGTGTGACCTTGAACTCACAGAGATCCAGACAGATCTGCTTCCTGAGTGATAGGATTAAAGGTGTGTACCACCACTGCCTGACCTCTATATCTAATCTAGTGGCTAGCTCTGTCCTCTGATCCTCAGGCAAGTTTATTAGGGTACAAAATATATCACCACAAGCCATAAACTAACTAACAGCAACCCCACTACTAGACATGAGAGACTTCCTTTTCAGTTGTTAGTAAGAGGAATCCATAAGATTCCCAAATCAATAGGCTTCTACTGTTACCCCTGATTGCCTCCCAGAGGCTGAAGGTAAATCCCTACTGCTGAAGACTCCATATTCTTGGAGGAATCTGAGCTATTGCTTACCCAGAAGCCTCCTCCATAAGGAGCAGCTTTCATAGTTGTTCATAGACGGTGCTATGCAAGCCACCAAAGTAGAAAAACAATCCAGTAGTCCTACCCAGCTTAAAGCCAATGAACTATAACAATGAGCAGCACAGTAAATTATCCCCAAAGGTACTACAGTGGCCCTTCTATCTTGGCAGTAACAAAGATGACTATTGGACTTAAAACTGGCTTAATAAGAGGAAATTCATGCCTGGTATTGTAAACACAGCCAACTCTTTAAGGTTTGTGAGGTCATATAGAACATAGAGGACAACCTACTAATGCCACTTTCCAAAACCAATATAATGTCTAACTGTATCCTACATACTTGATCCTTATGCCTACAGAAAAAAGTAGGTTTCATGCCTATCAAGGGAACTTCCTTTTGTAGCAGGTGAACACCATTACAGACCAACTGGTCAAAATACAGAGAATAAGTGGCTGTAAGGTGCCCAGCCCCCAAATGATACAACCCTACACCTAAGGTTCAGGAACACCACTGAAAAGGTGAATGATTCTAAGAGCCAAAGGACCAGGGTATCACCTGCATAATGATTTATTCTAGATAGGACACAGAAGCTGTGCCCATGAAATTTTGACAATATAATAGTGTAGCTAGAGTTTTTCTCTCCGGGTCCCACCAAGCCCTAGCAGTAACGTAGCCCACTTATAAAATAAACATACAGACGCTTATATTATTTAAACTGCTCAGTCATTAGCTCAGGCCTACCATTGTCTAGCTCTTACTCTTATACTCAGCCCATTTCTGTTAATCTATATGTCGCCACATATTCTGTGGCTTTACCTGGTGCCTTTACATGATGCTCCCTGGACGGCAGACTGGCGTCTCCTCCTCTCCACCTTCCTGTTCTCTCAATTCTCCTCTCTGTTAGTCCCGCCTATACTTCCTGCTAGGCTACTGGCCAATCAGTGTTTTATTTATCAATCAATCATCCACAGCATAATAGCATAAACAAAAACTGAATAATGACACCAGTTGACATGCCAACACAGATGGGGAAAATCTCACAAGACCCCACCCCTAGATGAAGAGGTACAGGCAACTAGTAATTGTTGAAAGAATGAGTCTTCCCCAGAGAAAAGCCCCCTAACTGGTTATCTGATACCAAGTGGTCATCTCTAAACACATCTACAAATTATAATAAAAGGACACAGCAGGTTCTATTTATATATTAATCCATTTATTTATATATATGCAACTATATACACATACATATGTGTTTGTAACAATAATGAAGAAAGACAATAAATTTGAGACAGTAGGAGAAATACAAGAGTAGCTAAAGGAGGGAGAGGCAAAAAAATTTATTCCTTTCAGAACAAATTGTTGGGGGATATTCGATCACACTGTGAACCCTGAGTTTGCTTTTACATTAATTAAATAAAATTAACTTTCGGTCAGGAGGCTGAGTTAGTAACTAGCTGACAGAAAGTAATCACAGAGCATCAGCAGGCATCTGGAAGAGATAGAGAGATGCACCAGAAGTAGTAGGGAGAGATTTGGAGTGGTGAAGCTTTTTTTGTTTGTTTTGGCCTAGCAGAAGGACACTCTCTTTGGGAGAGCTGCCTGCAAGGAGAGAAGGTTAGCTGCTAGTTGCTACTCAGCCTCTCTGAGCTAGAGGGTTTTCACCCCAGCCTTTGAACCTCAAGTCTTATTTATAAATAGAATGATAGAGATTTAGTTAAAACTACCTTTAGCTGCAATGACAGAGCCAGTGCCTGCAGGAACAGAATTCGAGCCAATCTGTGGCCTGAGTAGCCAACCTGCTGCCAGAGAAGCACGCCAGTAACTGCAGAGTCATAATTACTGGCTAAACAGCAGTAGATTTTAAGGTACAGCCACTGTGCCAAAGTGAAAATAACACCAATCCTCAACCACTATGAAGACCAGGTGCTCTATAGGGACAAAATCCCTGGCTTGAGCTGAAGAGAACATACATATCACTGACATTTGCAGTAAATTTCCCCACAAAACTGCCAATAGATATATATGTATAATGCCAGGCATAGTGGGGCACGCCTTTAATCTGGAAGCAGAGGAAGGTGGATCTCTGTGAGTTCAAGACCAGACTGGAACACAAAGTGAGTTCCAGGACAGCCAGGGTTGTTACACAGAGAAATCCTGTCTCAAAGACCTAAGTATGTGTATGTGTGCCTGTGCATGTATGTGTGTATGTGTGTATGTGTGTATGTGTGTGTGTGTGTTTTAAATATATATATATATATATATATTTGAAGGTATGTATACATTTGACATATGTACATTAGATTATATATATTGAGATAGTTTGCTTTCTATTGCTATAATAAACACCATGACCAAGAACAATTTGGAAATAAAGGGTGTATTTGGCTCACATGTCCCAATCATAGTCTATCACTGAGAGAAGCCAAGGCAAAATTCAAGCAGAGCAGGAACCTGGAGGCAGGACTAAAGCAAAGGCCATGGGAGAACAATAGGCTTACTGACTTGCTCCTCATGGCTTGCTCAACCTGCTTTCTTATATAATCCAGGACCACCAGCCCAGGGAGTATCATTATCCACAGTGGGCTGGGCCCTCCTACATCAATCATTAATCAAGAAAATGCCCCCACAGACTTGTTTACAAACAATCTGATGGGGGCATTTTCTGATCAGAGGTTCTCTCTTCCCAGGTGATTCCAGCTTGTGTCAAATTGACAAAAACTAAGCAGCACAGCATCTTAACACTGCAACCATTATGAAACAGTTAACTAAAACCTAAAGGTAAGTTGACTTTGAAAGAACTCAAAAAGCTGAACATCAAAATACTGAGCCCAATTAAAAAATGGGCTACAGAGCTTAACAGAGAATTCTCAACAGAAGAATCTCAAATGGCTGAAAGGCATTTAAGGAATTGCTCAGCATCCTTAGTCATCAGGGAAATGCAAATCAAAACAACTCTGAGATACCATCTTACACCTGTCAGAATGGCTAAGATCAAAAACACTGAAGGCAGCTTATGTTGGAGAATATGTGGAGAAAGGGGAACACTCCACCACTGTTGGTGGGAATGCAAACTTGTACAGCCACTCTGGAAATCAGTATGGCGGTTTCCCAGAAAATTGGGAATAAGTCTTCCTCAAGACCCAGATATACCACTCTTGGGCATATACCCAAGGAATGCTCAATCTTACCACAAGGACACATGCTCAACTATGTTCATATCAGCATTATTCATAATAGCAAGAACCTGGAAACAACCTAGATGCCCCTCAACTGAAGAATAGATAAAGAAAATATGGCACATGTACACAATGGAGTACTACTCAGCAGTAAAAAACAATGATATCATGAAATTTGCAGGCAAATGGATGGATCTAGAAAATATCATCTTGAGTGAGGTAACCCAGACTCAGAAGGACAAACATAGTATGTACTCACTCATAAGTGGATACTAAATGGGAGGGAAGGGATGGCCAGACTGCAACCCACAACTCCAGAGAGGCTAGCTAACAGGAAAAGACCCTAGGAGGGACACATGGATGACCCTGTGAAGGAGAAGTGGATGAGATCTACATGAGTGGACTGGGTGTGTGGGGGGTGGCAGAGGGCGAGGAGTGGGGGATGAGAAGATAGGGAAATGGGAGGGCCAAGCTGGAACATGGACGGAGTGGGAGGGCAGGGAGGAAGATACCATAATAGATGAGGACATCATGGGAACAGGAAGAGGCAGGGTGCTGGGGAGGCTCTCAGGAATCCACAAGGTTGACCCCACCTTGGTCTGCTGGCAGTGGTCCAGAGGGTGCCTAGACCAGTCTACTCTGGTGACCAGCCTAGCAAATAACCTAGCTGTCATCATAGAGCCTTTGTCCAGTGACAGATGGAGGCAGATACAGAGATCCACAGCCAGGCACCAGGCTGAGCTCCGGGAATCCAATTGATGAGAGAGAGGAGAGATACTGCAGGTGAGGGACATCGAGATCATGATGGGAGGACATGCAGAGATGACCAGCCACACTAGTGGAATCCCATGAACTGTGGACTGGTGGCTGTGGAGCCCCATGTGACTGGACTAGGCCCTCTGGATACGCAAGATGGTTGTTTGGCTCAAACTTTTGGGGGGGCACCAAGGCAGGGGGATCGAGATCTATCCCTGGGCTATGGGCAGGCTTCTGGAATCCGGTGCCTATGGTGTGACACCTTACACAGTCTTGGTGCAGTGGGAAGGGGCTTGGACCTGCCTAGGCTCAGTGTGCTGGGCTCTGCTGACTCCCCATAGGAGACCTCAGTTTGGGGGATGTGGGGTTGCGGGGTGGCTTGGGAAAGAGGGCTAGGGGGTGGGAGGATTGGGGGGTGGTTGTGGATAGTATGTAGAGTGAGTAGAAAATTTCTTAATAAAGAAAAATGAAAAAATAAAAATTCAATCTAGAAATCATTCAAACAATTCCTAATGATTAAGTTTTATAACTAAAATAGAATCAACTGAGACAGTTGTGTGGCTTGGTGTGTTTGCAGGGCCCCTGGCAGTGGGATCAGGATCTACCCCTGGTGCATGAGTTGGCTTTATGGAGCCCATTATCTATGGTCAGACACCTTGTTTATGCTTGATGCAGGAGGGGAGGGGTTTGGTCCTGCCTCAACTGAATGTATCAGGCTTTGCTGCCTCTCCATGGGAGCCCCTACCGTTTTGGAAGAGGGGATGGGGGTGGGTTGGGAGGGGAGGCTGTGGGGGAGCGGGAAGAGGGATGAGAGAAGGATCTGTGGTTGGTATGTAAAATGAATAAAAAAATTTCTTAAATAAATAAAAAAATAGAGAACTATGTTTAAAAATCTTTAAACTACATAAATGCCAAGAAATATATATTGTTTTGTTTATTACTTAACTAATAATTTTTACAACTTCAAATGTATTTTTGCTATCATAACACTATTTATCATTTAATTTATATATAATTTTATATATATTCAATATATAAAAATTTTATAATTTTAATATATATGGTAAAATTACATGTCATATCTCAGGTTGCACTGACACAGTGGTAAACAAACAAGACAATGTCGTCTGCATGGTGATTTTCAGAGGAAAAGAATCAATCAATAATGAAGCCACCTCAGTGAGATAAACACAGACACCAATAAAATTAATGCTTAGTGAATTTATGTTCCTTAAAAGTAAAAACTGGGTAAAGGTACCTGCCACCAAACCTGACCATGTGAGTTCAATCCCCAGAACACAGTTAATGGAGAGAACTGATTCCTACAAGTTGTGCTATAACCACCACATGGACTGCCATGACATATGTGTCCTTCACACACAAACAAAATAAAAATGTAATTTTTAAGTGAAAGATGGACAACATGCCAGAATAATCAAATGGACTAGTAGTAGTAATGGTCAAATATTCTCTGTGACAACAGAGTGAAAGACTTCAAAGATCAATTCTTCCCAGTTGTAGTCGCTCCCCAAACCCTCCCATTCTCCGTTCCCACACATGACTGCAAGAGGGCTGGAGACTGTATGTTGGGCAAGCATTCAACCACTGAACTGCATCCCCAACCCTCTCACCAGTATTCTGCCTTATTATGCATACAATAATTTTGTGTGGGAGATATATATTTCTGTATCTGGGATTTTAATGATGTGTTTTTTTGGGTTTTTTTGCTTTTTTTCTTTTTTTAAAGAATGAGTCTCACTATATAACCTTGTACGGCCTAGCACTAACTATGGAGATCAGGCTGGCTTTGAACTCACAGAGATTGATCTACCTTTGCCTTCCTAGTTCTGAGATTAAATGCATGTGACAGCACAATAGTATTTCCCATATCTGGCTAGCATGTATTACTTCTATATCTGGTTGAAACTTTTGAACCTCCTTCAAAATCTATCTCAACAGCATCTACAAAATGAAATTTCTCTCTCCCCGGTAAAATATCACAAAGGTTATACGTTCATTAAAAGCCACAAAGCATTGTGTACCATTCCCATGGTACAAAGATATAATACTTATCAAAAGTATGATTTTTTTTAAATTCATTTCTTTATTGTATGTGTGCTCATACAAGTGTACCACATGGAAGTCAGAGGAAAATTTGTGATAGTTGGTTCTAGTAATAATCATAGAATTCTATGGCCATCAAGATGTTTCAGTGGATAAAGGCAGTTGCCTTAGAAGTCTGAGGACCTGAGTTCCATTCCTGGAACCAACTCTACAAAGTTGTCCTAAGACCACCACACAGAAACTATATGGCACATGCATGCTCACTCAAATACAGACTTGTATACACACATGCTAATAAAGTTTCTTAATAGTTTGAATGATAAGGTATTCAATCTATAATGAAAGTCTTACAATATCAACAAGATATAAAAGAATGAAAGTCTACTAGCACTTTTAAAAAAATCAAAATTAAATTTAAAATTTACAATTCCTGTGGAGTATCAATCAAAAAGTTCTACACTAAAAATATAGCAGGAAAGACTCATCATCTGCTTACTAAGCCAAATATGTGCGCGCACGCGCACACACACACAATTCATCCAAATTCATCCAAAGACTGTTTCCATTCACAACCATGCAAGGAACTGAGACAGCTATGTTTTTGATTGGTCTTTTAGGTTTGGCTTGGATTTGTCATCAGCTAAATTCATTCAAAGACTGTTTCCATTCACAACCATGCAAGGAACTGAGACAGTTATGTTTTTGACTGGTCTTTTAGGTTTGGCTTGGATTTGTCAGAATGGGGGATTTTATTGCTGTCATTCTAAGATTGAGCTTTACTCTGAGATTCTACAGGAGGAGAGGAGAAAAGCAGGAGTTGGGGCACTGTCAGTTTCAAGAGAGTTTTAGATGACTTTTAACCTTTAGATGATCCTTCTGCCTCCACTTTTAGAAGCAGGTATATAATGTCACCACACTAGGTTTATGAGTACTGGTGATTAAATTTATGGTCTCATGCATGCTAGGCAAACATTCCACCAACTGTACTACACCCCTAGTTGCAGGTTAAGGATTTTATCCAGGACATCAAATGCCATACAACAAAAACTAATTGTGATCGTTTCTAAAAAAATCCACAAATTCTTTAATAGTCTTCCCTTCAAGAAAGGAAATTTTGCTGGGTTTGGTAGCATATAGCTATAATCCCAGAACTGGGGAGACTCAAACAAGAGGACTGCAAATTCAGTGTCAGTCTAGGCTTTATAGTGACAGCCTATCTTCTCGTCTCAAAAATGAAAGTAAAATCTCATTCTCTTCCCCATTCAGTATAAGCTGCACCTACTCAGTTTCTCTGGAAGAAGCCAACTGCCACTATCTGAGCATTCAGGGAACATTGCCAAAGAAGAAGCAGAAAGAATGTAGGATCAAGAAGATAGAGAAGAAACAAAAATATGCCATTCACTAGACAGGACACAGCAATTTTAATCATGAACTAACTGCAGCTGTGGCTAGCTACTCTCAGTCTGCATTGACCCTTTCAACTGCAAGTCAAGGATGGGGAATCTACTGGCTAGTGATGGATTTTCGAAAGAGGGCATCATTAACTTAGGATGCATAACCACTGGTGAGCTTATCAGACTCTATTGGATATTTATAAGCCCATGATTGCTCAGACATTCCTAATTAAACTCAGCAAGTCACAAAACAAATCAAAAAGGCATGAACATGGGAAAGGGACCTATAGGAGGAGAGGAGAATAAAAAGGGTATTAGGGAGATAAAAAGGAGGTAAAGTACAAGAATACATTAAATACATGTATGAAATTTTCAAAGAACAAAATTAATAAAAAGAACAAATATTAAACTCTAAAGGTACATATACATGCAAAAGTACTTAAGAGAAAAGAACCAGTGTCTGCAATTTACTCTGAAGCGTATTTTTAAATATGTGTGAGTGAAGCCAAGTGGCACACACCTCCCAGCACTTGGGAGGCAGAAGCAGGATGATCTCTGTGAGTTCAATGGTAGCCTGGTCTATAAAGTGAGTTCCAGGACAGACAGGGCTATACAAAGAAACCCTGTCAACTCCCTCCCCCCCCCCCCCCCCCCCAAAAAAAAAAAAAAAGATGTGTGAGTGGATAGCAAGACTGGTGTCTGATGTAGAACACAGTAATATATCTGTGTTTCTACAGACTTGTAAAATTTCACTTCAAGGACAAACAGCAGGGACTTTAGCCTCATAGAAGGGGAAAATCTAGCCAAGTTCTCAAGCAGCAGCACTTCCAGTCAACACCTTAACAGTAAATTTCAAAGAGACCCCAAACTAAAATCACTCATCTATGACTTCTAAGTTCCAGACTTTGACAAATTATGAGCTAGCTTAAGATGCCAATTTTGAGAATTTGTTATATATCCATAGATAACTAATATAATAATATGTACCTTCCTATTCATTCAAAGTTTTCTTTTGAAACTGCTAATGCTCATGAAATTTTAGTTTTAACAAAATTATGAATAAAATTTTGCCCAACAAAGCTAAAGAAAATTCAAACCTTATGACAACTAAAAGAAAGAACCATTTCTAGATTTTGCAGTCATAATAATAATGTGTAATAAATGTGGAACAATTTCCTTAGAAGTAAGTGAATGTGAGTAGGCCATCATTTGAAGAATAGAAACCAGAGATAAGGACTAGAGAGATGACCAAAGAGGTTCCTGCTTTTCATTACAAAAATCTCTATCTACTTGGTTTCTTGCCATACTCAAGTACCTCTTTGGAAGAAATACAAATAAAAGCTCAATTGACTCACTTGCTACTGTTAGCCAGCTGCCTGAACTCCTTCACAGTCATGGCTTTTTTCTGGATGTTGTATTGAGTAAACAGTCCCGACTGCCCTGTGACCATCTGCTGAATTGGTGCTGGGATAAGCAAATTATCAATATCATCATAGCACTGTCTTGGCTTCCACTCCTTAGGAGGAATCACCTAAAAACGAAACAAAATGTTAACCAAAAACTATCCAAAACTAAATATTCCATATCTTTTATTTTTCAGAAGAACACAATTTAACATTTTCTCAACATCTCTTAAACAAAAGTACTGTAAAAACTCATGAAGACTTTGCAGTAAGGAAATAGGATTTGTAACAACAAAATTCACTCAATACTCACTACACTCAAAACTACACTTGTATTACCTCATTTTCAGTGGTACTTCTAACAACTGATTTTAATTTGTAGGATTTTAAAACATAGAATGCCTGAAGGTAAAAGAGCTAATGATAAGAGAGGCTAAGATGTCAGCTGAAACAAAACAATGAACCAGTGTGTCACCTCTCAACAGAAGATGAAATGTTGACATGTTGACGGTCACTTCCTCAAAGATCATCATCTTTACTGAATTTTATCTGTCTCTTTTTTATGTAATTTTATGTGATACAGTTCAATAAACATTTGTTTAGTCAGTATTTTCTCTTTAGATCTCTTTTGCAATATAGTATATAATGGGGTTGCTGTGGTCATCTTGAGGACTTCCAAGTTTCTTGCCTCGCATGGACAAAGAATTGAATGTCTGGGAAGACCAAGGCAAATTAAAAGGAAAGCTTTATCCCTCCTGGATGGGAGAGCCCTAAGGCTGGATGCTGGCTTGGGTATTTTACAGGGACCCTGGTCTTCCCCTTTCCCCTATTGGTCCTGTGCCTTCCCATAGTTCTCAAAATATTTTCCATAATGTCTTCTGGTAACAAGAAGCAGCCATCTCAGGGAGATCGTTTTTACTTCCCTTGCCTTCCTCTGTCCCTCTAACTCCCTTTCATTGGCAAACAGCATGATAGCAAACTAGTAAATGCTAAAAGCCAGTTTTCTGTGAAGATGAGGGAAAGTTTGATTTGTAGCTTTTGCCTACTCCCATGGTATGCCTCTTCCAACATTGGCAGTACTTTTAGTTTTGTTTTGTTTTTCTGGTGTTTTCAGACAAGTTCTCATGCAACCCAGTTGGCCTTGAATTTGCTACATAGTTAAGAATGAGCTTGAACTCCTGTTGCTGCCTCCCAAATGCTGGAATTACATGCATGCACCAGCATACCTAATAAAATTTTTTAAACTGAAAGAAAATGAAACTGAATTATTAGAAACCAAACCACAGAGGACTCACTAACCCAGGTATAAGAAGCAGAATGTTACTAGCACCTTTTCAAAATATTTCTATCCTGTTCAAGAGGAATGACTGGTATTTATTGATAATGAAATTTAGTTTGTATATGTGGCTATGCATCCCTAACTAGTAGGCTTTGTTTTATTTAGTGCATGTAACATGTCTGCATAGTTTGGTGTCCGTGTATATGCATTAGGATACACATGCATGTGTATGTGAAGACCAGAGGTTGATATCAAATGCCTCTATTGCTATCCACATTATTTATTTTATTTTCAAACAGGGTCTCTCATTGAGCCCAGAGTTCCTCTCTTCACCCTCTGCAGACACTTGAAAAGACAAAGCATATAATCACACATCAATACACACAAACATAAATAAAACTGAATCTTAAAAGAATAAGAAATATGAAGTATGCATAAAGCCTAGGGTTCTATCTCTAGCACCACATAAACCTAGCATGGTAGTACATGCCTGTAGACAGTAGAAGCATTCTTGGCTACACAGCAAGGTCAAGGCCAGCCTGGGATACAAGAGATCTTGTCTCAAAAATAAAACAAAAAATAGGGGCTTGAGAGAAAGCTCAGTAGTAAAGAGCACTTACGGCTCTAGCAGAAGACTAAGATTCAGCTCCCATCACCCAATGGCAGCTCACAACTTCCTATAACTCAAGTTTCGGGGGATTCAATGCCCTCTTTTGACCTCTGAGGTCTCCTACACACAAGTTGTACACATATACTCAACCACCCCTGAGTTTAATCCCTGGAATTTTTGGTGGAAAGAAAAAAATGAGGTGCGCGCGCACGCACACGCACACACACACACAAAATAATAAAATAAAAAAATAAAATTTTTACATTTTAAAAATAAAAATAAGTATGCCAGGCATGGTGGCATATCCCCATAATCCCAGCACTTGGGAGGCAGAGGCAGGTAGATCATCTCTGTGAGTTCGAGGCCAGCCTGGTCTAAATCTAAGACAACCAAGTCTGTTACACAGAAAATCCTGTCTTGGGTTGGAGGGATGGGAAAGTAAATAATAAAAGAAAGAAAGAAATTTGTTTCCTAGGAATATTTTAATTTTTTTTCTTAAAAGTTTCTTTTTTAATATTTTTTTATTTTATGGGTAGGTGTTGCCGGCATGTATGTATATATACCACAGGAATGTCTGGTTTTCTTGGAGTTATGGAGAGTTATATACTACCATGTGGGTGCTGGGAACTAAACCAGGTCCTCTGCAAGTACAGCAAATGCTCTTAATCACTAAGACACCTCTCTAACCCCTCCTAGGAATATTCTGAAACAATTTTCTAAAGATAAAACAAAGCATAAAATAAAATAATTACAAATGAAAGCCTGTCAGTTAGATCTCTGTACGTCTGAGGCCAGCCTGGTCTACACAGTGAGTTCTACACAGTTGGGCATACAGAAAAAGACCCCATACTAAAAAGGAAAAAAAAAAGGAAGAAAGGAAGAAAGGAGGACAGACAAAACAAAGCCTATAACAAATATTTCCTTTTGAAATAATTTTCAGTTTTACCTTGTTTTATTGATATGCATGGGGGAAGAAGGGGAGTGGCGTGCAAGTGGAGATCAGAAAACAACTTTCAAGAGTTGGTTCTTTCCCTCCACTACTGGTGGGATCCAGAGACTGAACAGTCAGAAGGTAATCAGGTCTATGAAGCACGTGATTTACCTACTGAGATACCCTACCAGTTCCTTTTTAAATCTGTAAATATCAAATTACCTCACACAGTTAGAAATCAAGTATAGCATATCTGGTCATAAACAATTTCAAAGTTAACACTTTTATATTTAATGAGTTAAAGTAAAGAAACCTATTCTGCTATATTTCTATCAACTGTCTCGATCTACCTTCCTGAATATACCAAAACAGAATTCACATTTTATATCACTTTTTACCCAAACCCAGACATTTCCAGCTAAAATATGTATGTTGACTACATATGTTCAAGCAAGATGCTGTCTACAAACTGTCACAAGAAGAACATTGCTTTTGCTGTCTTCGCCTTGTAGGCACAGGCACATATAGCTGCACTCTCTTGTGTTTATGAAGCACATAGTGTACATAACATCTGCTCTAGTACAGTCTATGTACATAAGTACTATAGGGAATAAATGTCATACATTTCACATATTTTTAGAAGTTCATCATGATATCCCTACAACAAATTTTATACTTAAGAAGACTGTCAGTTTCTCAACTTGAATATCAAGTGATGAGTGATGTCATTCTGTATGCTGTGAAAACGTGTTGCTCTGATTGCTTGATAAATAAAGCTGTTTGGCAAATGGTGAAACAGAATACAGTTAGGTGGGACATTCTAACTGGAGAGATAAGAGAGGAGAAAAGAGAAGAAAAGAGAGCAGGGAGACTCTGCTAGCTGCCAAAGAAAAGGGGAAACAATGAGGATGTCATTCTGTATGCTGTGAATATGTGTTGCTCTGATTGGTTGATAAATAAAGCTGTTTGGCCAATGGTGAGGCAGAATAAGGAGACGCTGTTAGCCACCACCAGGAGAAGCAAGATGTAAAGTATAGGTAAGCCACAAGCCACGTGGCAAAGTATAGATTTATAGAAATGGGTTAATTTAAGATATAAGAGCTAGCTAGCAAGAAGCCTGCCATGGCCATAGTTTAAAAATAATATAAGGTTCTGTGTGTTTACTTGGATCTGAGCAGCTGAGGGACCACAGGGCCGTGGGAGCAGGGCGGGACCAGGAAAACTTCAGCTACAATCAAGTGTGCAGACAGTCAAGATTATTTGATATCAGTACTATTAATGGTATCAAGGCAGTACTTGGAATACTTGGAATGCTGGAATACAGAGGCAGAATAATTAAAAGTTCAAGGCCAGCCAGGACTATATAACAAGATTTTGACAAAAAAAGATGTGTGGCTGGAGAGATGGCTGCTGTGGGATGTCGTTCTGTATGCTGTGAATGTGTGTTGCTCTGATTGGTTGATAAATAAAATGCTGATTGGCCAGTAGCCAGGCATGAAGTACAGGCAGGATAAGCAGACAAGGAGAATTCTGGGAAGAAAAAGGCTGAATCAGGAGTTGACAGCCAGACACAGATGAAGCAAGATGACAAGGCAAAACTGAGAAAAGATACCAAGCCACGTGGCTAAACATAAATGAGAATTATAGGTTAATTTAAGTGTAAGAGTTAGTCAGTAATAAGCCTCAGCTAATGGCCAAGCAGTTATAATTAATATAAGCCTCTGTATGTTTATTTGGGTCTGAGTGGCTGTGGGACTGAGTGGGACACAGGAAAACTTTCAACCACACTCAGGTGTGATTGTAATCCTAATTAACTTTATTCTGTTACACACCATCAGAAGTATCATAAGTGTATTCAGGGTTCCTGAAGCTCCCTTACAAGGGTAGCTGCTGTTTCCTCTTCTAGTTACTAAACATGTCACCTTACCACTAGACAGTGTACTATTAGTAGACTAAGGGATATTTTAAAAAACTAAAAGGGAGAAAACAAAACAAAGGACTTCATAAAAAGATCAAATAATGAACGCAGTGTGGTGACACACAACCCATCACACTATCACTCAGAGGAGGCAGAAGGACCAGGAATTTCAGAGATCTCAAGGATATCTGGGATATATGAGAAATCTGTCTCAGAAAGAAAAAAGATTAGATAGATAGGTAGGTAGGTAGGTAGGCAGGGAGGGAGGGAGGGAGGGAAGAAGATAAGGAGAGAGGGGGGGAGAGAGAGATATGGACGGACAGACAGACAGATCTGGAGAGAAAGGAAGGTGATCTCCAGCTTTTCTCCGGGCAAATAAAGCCCAAATTCTTGATAACCCATTATATCGTAACATGTTCATGACTAATTATGTGCACCAAATGACTCTGAAAATATAACACCTTCTGCTCAAACAAAGAATGATCCCCCCACCTTTACCTCATATGGTAATCTGGAAGTTCTGAGGTACCACTGAAAAAGCAAATTCTAAACAACTCTTACATTTACTTATTCTGTATATGGGAGTGGTGGAGGTAGAAGCATGGGGAATGTGCATATGCCACATAGCATGAAGTCAGAAGACAGCTACTGGCAGCAGCCACATAACAAAAGGAATGACCTCTGGGGACAAAATGTCACAACCAATAAAGAACTGCAATGTAGTCTTTGGCACCTTACTAAACATTCCTATGACACTAAGCACATCATTTATCATTATTTTTTAAAGATATAATTGCATATCTTTAAGAACAAGAATAGATGAACATTCTTACAGATCGCTTCTCTTTTAACTGTTCTAAGTTACCAACAGCTCTTCACTAGATAAGCACCCTATTCCTGATAAGACTTGCTGCAGACACTTTCCTTGAATACCAAACTCGTTTTTCACATAGAAGCCAATGTAACTTTTTTTCTTCAAACCATGTCTCAACAAAGCAAAAGAACACTACAAGGAAACATCTACTACATCTTCTTTCCAAATTTTAATGGTTAATATTGATGGCCAACTTGACAGAAATCACCCAGGAGACAGATCTAGATTGTATTACAGAGATGTGAAGTACCACCCTAAATGTGGGCTCAGATTCTGAACTATATTAAAAAGTAGAAAACAAGTTGAACAATAACATTCATCTCTTCCTGCTTCTATAATTTAGATGCAATGTGAACAGCTGCCTCATGTCCCTGCCACCATGATAGACTATATCCTTAAGCTAAACCAAAGCAAACTATTCATTCATGAAATTGTTTGTCAGACTAATCACTTTAAGCCCATCTTCACTTCACATTGCAGGTAGAATAAACCCCCTGATGCATTACCTTGGTGGGGTGTGATCCCAACACTTAGCAAGTTTGAACCTAGCCTTGGCTACAAAAGACCCTGTCTTTAAAGAAAAAAAAAATTAATAGGGGTGTGTTGTGAAATATTATTTTAAGGTGTGTTACATTTGTTTATGCTGTGGAACATTTGTTTAATGATGCAAAGATGTGTTGCATTTGTTTAACTCTGTAAAGCTGTGTTACTTTGCCTGTCTAAAACACCTGATTGTCTAATAAAGAGCTGAATGGCCAATAGCAAGGCAGGAGCAAGGATAGGTGGGTCTGGCAGGCAGAGAGAATAAACAGAAGGAGAAAAAGAGGGATCAGAAAGCAAGAGAGATCAAAGAGTGAGAAAAGAAAGGGCCAACCACACAGCCAGACACAGAATATGAAGGAAAGGAAAGATATACAGAAATAGAGAAAGATGAAAGTCCAGAGGTGTGGTGGTATAGTGTTCCCCCAAGATATTGTGCACCCTAATAAACTTATCTGGGGTCAGAAAACAGAACAGCCACTAGATATAGAGGCCAGGAAATGGTGGCACACAGGACTTTAATCCTATCACTTGGGAGGTAGAGATCCATCCGGATCTCTGTGAGTTTAAAGCCACACTGGAAACAGCTAGGCATGGTGACTCACGCCTTTAATCCCAGGAAGTTAGCCTTTAATCCCAGGAAGAGACGGCAGAAAGCAGAAAGGTATATATATAAGGAGTGAGGACCAGGAACTAGAACTGGTAAGCTTTTAGGCTTTTGAGCAGCACAGTTCAGCTGAGATCGATTTGGATGAGGACTCAGAAGCTTCCAGTTTGAGGAAACAGGATCAGGTGAGGAATTGGGAAGATGAGGTGGCTGTGGCTTGTTCTGCTTCTCTGATCTTCCAGTATTCACCCCAATACCTGGCTCCAGGTTTGTTTTTATTAATAAGACCATTTAAGATTCGTGCTACACAGAGGCAAAAGGTAGATGGGATAATTAAAGTTAAGAAAAGCTGGCTAACAATAAGCCAAGCTAAGGCTGGGCACTTATAAGAAAGAATAAGACTCCATGTGTGTATCTATTTGGTAGCTGGGTGGTGGGCACCCAAAAAGAGCCAAAAAGAACAAAAATTGACAACAACCAACAATAGGGGTGAGCTACAGAAATAGATCACTAAGAGTACTTGCTGCTCAATGATGATAATCAGAATTGAGATCCTAGGACCCATACTGGGTGGCTGATAATACCTTGAACCACATCAAGTGATCCAAAGGCTTTTGTAGCTTCTATGGGCGGCAAGCCCACACATACAAGTGCATGAGTGGAGGTCAGAGGACAGTCTAGGATGTATGTCCTCACTCCTACCTCCTACTCTTTGGACATGGGGTCTCTTTATCACCTTCTATGCCAGGCTAGCTGGCCCACGAGCTTGAGGATGTTCCTGTCTTCATTTGCCACTGGAGGGCTGGGATTACAACAGACGTGCTATTGGACTCACAATAGGTCCTCACAACTTGGATAGCAAATGTTTTACCTACTGAGCCATGTACACAGCCAGGATTCTTTCACCCTAATGTTTTCGGAAGCAAAGACTTGGTTCACTTTGTTTGCATGCCTTCCACCAACACATTCTGGTACATAACAGGTACTTCACACTTGAACAAACAAATAGCTATGGTCTGGAGATATAGCTCAGTGGTAAACGTACGTGACACAAAAGCCTGACAACCAAGATTGATCCCTGGAACCTACATCAAAGTAGAAGCAGCAAGCCAACTCTAAAGTTATCCTCTGGCCTCTATCAATGGGTTGTGGCATATGCACACTCCCACACACCATACAATTTGATTTTTTTCAAAAATACATCAAAAGGCAACTTGATAAAGAACGCAGACTGTGACTGCCTAAGGTGGCAGTGATTCCAGGAAACTGAAAATGGCTATTTAAAATATATAGTTTCTATATGTGATGATGATAGAGAATTTATTAGTGGTGACCACTACACAACTAAGTGAATAAACAAACAAAACACTGAATTACAAACTATAAACGAGGGCACTGTATCTCACGTAAGTTACACTCACACAAATTGTTGTCATTGTTGTTTTAAAGTGAGACAGGCATGGTTGGTAAGGCCTATAATCCCAGCATTCAGGAGGCTGAAGTGAGAAGATGGCCGTAATTCAAGATAGAGTAAAACAGGTAAAAAGAAAAAGTAGAGGCAAGGAAAGGAACACAGAGCAGGGAATCACCTTAACCTTCAAGTTAATAGATGCTTTCTATGAGAAATGGATGGAAACTGATGTACTCACAACCTCTGGAAACCTTGATTTAAAAAATAAAAAAAGACAAGAAGAAGGAGTGGGAGGAGGAAGATAGGAAGAAGAAACTACCACAGAACACAGCCCAGATTAAAAAATCCAAAAAGAAGTAAGATAAGTAAGTAAAGTAAGATACTTTAAGAAAAGTAAGTGTTCCAGGTGGATTAACAAGAGCAGCAGACACATTCCATTGAAAGAAATGAACAACAACAATAACAACAACAACAACAAAAACTAAGACCATAATTTAAAAGTCAAATGGTACTTTTTAGTGACAAGTCTGAGTATAATCACCTTTGCAAGACCTGCTCGGTGGGCTCCTTTAGACTCCATGTACGCGAGGTATTTGTTGAACTCCCGGAACTCCTCCATGGAAGGTCTGAAGGTCATTATCTTACAGCTGGGATTCAGGGGACTCTCCACCTCCACCACCTCCATGATGGCTACAGACGTCTCTGCAGAGAAAATGTGACCAATAACAATAAATTACTGAAGTTGTGTTTAATCAGTGACCTTCACCAACATAGCATTTAAGTGTCTACCAAAGGAAAAGGAACTCTTCTCTTTAGTTATTGGCCACGCCTTCTGGCCTCTCTGAGACTTTCACATCTTTTCCTAGAATCCCGGAAAAAGAGGCCTTGGGTGGCTTCCCGACATGCTCCTATTCTGGGTACTGAATCACTGGCCAGATGGTACTGCTGATTTCCATGAAACCTTTCCAAGTAAAACTGAATTTTCTAGAAGTACAGTCTATCACAAATGTACAAGTTCCACTATCTCACTCACATATGCACATATATAAAGGCCCAGGATATATACCGCACGGAAGATGTTCAACATCCCAAACACAGACCTAAGTATGCTTCCACCTTTTTAGAACATGCTTTTCTATAATAATTTATAAACCAATCACATGGCAAAACCACCAGAAACTAGGCTAAAGTGCTGAGGACAGAAAACAGGAATGGGGCACCAGAGGCACTCACTCAGCTGATAAGAACATTTATTGTGTGTGCAAAAATGAAGTCCTGAATATAAACTCCAGCATCCATGTTAAAAGCCAAGCATGGTCATGTTTTCTAACCCCAGCACTGTGGGAGGAGGCAGGGACAGAAGGATCACTGGGATTTGCTGGCTGCCAGCCTAACTCCAGGTTCAGCTAAGAGATCCTGTCTCAAGGGAATAAGGTGGAACATGATATTACAAGACACCTGATGTCCTCCTATCTGGTCCTGTTCTTTGCACAGTCACAGAAACTTCTACAAACAACACACACACACACACACACATATACACAAAAAAATATTCTTAAAAGACTCTCATTCTATATAGCAAACTCATAATTCTTCAGAAGTCCTTGCTAAACAATCATGGACTTCATAGGATATTGGACTCTTCCCCCCCCCCCCAGGAAATCATAATTCAAGGATATTCAAATCCTTCATGTAAAATAGCTCACTGCTTGCACATAACCTACACATATCTTTTTTCCTCTTTAAATCATTTCCAGGTTACTTATACTATCTAATACAATGTAAAGGTTAAGGCAATAATTGATGTTATATTTTTAGAGTATATCTCACTCAGGATTAGTATTGTTATGATTAAACACCATGACCAAAACAACTTGGGGGGGGGGATTTATTTGGCTTACACTTCTACATCACAGTTTATCATCAAAGGAAGTCAGGATAGGATTTCAAACAGGGCAGGAACCTGGAGGCAGACGCTAATGCAGAAGCCATGGAGGAGCTCAGCCAGCTTTCTTTTTTTTTTTTTTTTTTTTGGTTTTTCGAGACAGGGTTTCTCTGTGTAGCTTTGCGCCTTTCCTGGAACTCACTTGGTAGCCCAGGCTGGCCTCGAACTCACAGAGATCCGCCTGTCAGCCTGCTTTCTTATAGAACTCAAGACAACCAGCCTAAGGATGACAACACTCACAATGGGCTGGGCCCTCCTCCATCAATCACTAATTAAGAAAATGCCCTACAGGCTTGCATACAGCTGATCTTATGGAGGCATTTTCTTAATTGAGGCTCTCTCCTCTCAGATGACTTTAGCTTGTGTCAAGTTAATCTAAAAGTATCAAGCATGGGGAATAAACTTATGCTGATACAATTTTTCTTTTTGAGTCCTCTGATATAACCCTGACTGTCCTTGAACTTGTCAGGTAGTGGAGAATGACCTTGCACTTCTGGTCCCTATGTCTATCCCTCCCACACTGCAGGATTAAAGGCTTAGGTAGTACTGGGAATCATACACAAAGCCTCTGGGCAAGTACTCTTACCAACTAAGCTCATCCTTAACCAGATACAAGTTTTTGAAAACCCTTGATTGCTTCAATTCATTGATCCAAAAATCTCAACTATAGAAAGCCAACTGTACTTTTTACTCTCTAACAGTACTTACCCTAAGCTTCTCAAAAAAGTTAAGCTCTTTGTGACTTCAAATATTCCTTCCCTTGAAGCAGCCTCTGTCTGCTTCCTACCTTTGGGAAGATAGGACTGTCCAATATAGGACTCAATGGGCCACCCTCTGCTCCATCTCCTTGTCAACACCCATACTATATACAGCAGCGGCCTCTCCCAAGCTGCCACTTCCCACTAGCCATTGAGCAAGCTATCAAGCCCTGAAAAGAAAGGCATGCTGGAAATATCAGGGGGCTGGAGAGAAGGCTCAGAAGTTAAGAGCACTTGCTATTCTTAATTAGGACCTGGTTCAATTCCCAGCATATTGACTAACAACCATCTATAGGAATGTATGTGGTACATATATCATCTATATACATGCAGACTATATATACACAAATGAAATAAATCAGAAATGAAATAAATCAGAAAGAAGTATCAAATATTAAAAAGTCTTTACATAAAATGGTACATTTGGGAGAAGGAAAACAATTATCCTAAACAAAGGAAAAGTTACTCAGAAAACAGATTAGTCAAGCATGATGGAACACACCTATAATCTTGGTACTTGAGAGGCAGAGGCCAGAGGATTTTCACAAGTCAGAAGTCAGCCTGTCCTACATACCAAACTCTACGTGAGGCAACTAAGGACTCCTGTCTCAAAAACAAAAAGCAAAACAACAACAAACAAAACTAATATGCTTCACTAGGAAAAAAATAAAAATAAAAATAAAAAATAACAGCAGAAAACTCTAAGCAGCCCACAAACTATCTGTGTCAAAACAAACTTGGTACATGAAATGAAACATTCCTTTTCTTCTGGCCAAAGTACAGGAGTAGCCTTGGTATCTCTCTGAGCAGAGAAAGCAGTCACTGAAGAAATGGAAAATGCAGCTAGCAATACAACAAACAGTGACTGAATTCCTGACTTTAGTTCCACAGGCATTCAGGACAAAACAGTCCTGGCACTATTGGAATAACACAGACAATAAGGAAATAGCATTAATGCAAAAAAAAAAAATGCAGATCTCATCTTAAGAGGGAAAAAAAGCAGCTTTCATCTTTTTTTGTTTGTTTTCGAGACAGGGTTTCTCTGTGTAGTTTTGGTGCCTGTCCTGGATTTTGCTGTGTAGACCAGGCTGGCCTGGAACTCACAGAAATCCGCCTGGCTCTGGCTCACAGCTGCTGGGATTAAAGGCATGCGCCACCACCGCCCACCCAACCCAGTTTTCATCTTAAAGGGAATAAGAGATCGTTTATTCTGGAGCAATTTTGAGTGACTGTGGCCCAGGAAACATAGATTTAGGTTACCCTAAATTCCATGTTCTAACATAGAAGCAGTCTCATGGAGTTTTATAGTTTTACTGAACAAAGAATTATAAATCAAGGCAAGTTTAAAATCGATCGTTGGGCACATCACAGAGGTAGTTGCAACAAGATGAGGGAAGCTTTTCTATAGGCCCTAGAGGCTATTTGATGACATTCTTACCATTTGGTTGATGAAAGCTAAGTTAATAGATTCCAAAAGGTTTTTTATTTATTAGTCACAAGATGTTAGTCCTGGCACAGACAGGAGAAGATAGTGGCTACTGAGTGCAGACGACTAAAACTAGTCTAAGATAAGGTAAGTAATCCACAATTAGGTAGCTACCCTCTGGGCCTGCAACATTCCAACCTCTCCCCAGTATTGAAATTCTAATCAGCCAGTCCCTGCAGACAAAGCTGCCTTTCACGAGTTCTGATTTACAATAGTAAGTACTAAGAAGATGCAGCACCAACAGGGAGAGTTCCTGTTTCAAAGTAGGTGAAAGAAGGCGGTTCAGACAAATAAAATCCAGGAGGTGCCTGAAGGAGAGAAATAAACAGATAGATATCTGGAAGAAGACTATTTCAGGCAAGGAATCTCCTTAGGCTCTGTTCTTTAAGAGATAGTAAGGAGGCAAATATTGAAAACAAGACAGAGAAGGGTGAGAAAGAAAAGACTAGAAAAAGGAATTTGGAGTTTATCTTAGTATTCCAGGAAATAATTTTGGACTTCTTCCCCTTAACCTCTCCAGTTCCTGGAACTCAAACACTTTTTCACACCATTCAATGAGATAATAGCTCTCTAAGGTTACCTATTCTGGGGAAACTGGAGTAGAAAAGTGATCTCGCTCACACTTTGATTTCTTGTTGCTGTATAAGAAAAAAGAAAGAAGGAAAAGAGATGATGAAGGAGGGAGAGCACCAAAGAGGCGATTTACCCAAATCTAGGCAAGACAAAATCGAGGCTTATATATATGGTGGGCAGTGAGATGCAATTAGATGCCCATTTGGTATATTCTGGAGAATATTTCATGACAAAAATGAAAACGGAACAAAAGTCAACATTTCTGAACTGTGGCTGCAGATATAGCTCAATGGTAAGATATTTGACTAGCATGCAAGAGGATTGAGCCCCAACACGAGGGCAGGAGGGGGGAGCTCTAGCATTATGGCATTAACAATAATTCCAACACCTAAAATTCTAACACTCTGGAGGCTGAGGCAGGAGGATCATCAATTCAAGACCAGCTGGAGCTGTAGAACAAAACCATGCCTGAAAATAAAGAACAAAGGAGAGGGGTCCAAGTATGGTGGCGCATACCCATATTGCCTGCACTTCGGAGACTGAGGCAGGAAAATCACAAGTTCAAGATCAGTCTGAGCTACATAGAGTTTAAGACCAGGATAGTCAATAAGACCCTGTCTTTGAAAAAACAGCGAAAAAGAAAAGAGCCAGGCCTGTAAACCTGCCTACTCTGGTGACTTAGGCAAGAGGATCACTGTGAGTTGGAGGCTACATAGTTAATGGGCTATATGAGTGCCACAGTAACCTCGGTCACACAGAAACATAAGACCCTGTCCCAAATTGCTTCCACATTGGAATACAGAATTTGGGGTAACCTAAATCTGTGTTCTCAGGCCATGGTCACTCAGAATGGCTCCAGAATAAACTCTCTTGTTCCCTTTAAGATGAAAGCTGTGTTTTTTGCATCAACAGCATCCCATAATCTAATAAGTGCTTTAACACACTGTACATATTTACTCGTTTTTTTAGTGTATGTAGAATATACCACCCAGCAAAAAAAATAGAACAAATAATGGACTGTTAGCCAAGCACAATTTTCGGTACTCCAAAATGTCAAAAAAAAAAAATTAATCAACACATTCATCAGAAAAGGAGTTATTTGGCACATACTTTACTCTTAGAGATAAGAATTAGCTTAATTTCAGTATCAAAAAATTTCATGTAAACAACCAATTGTAATCTCATAATACCATACCCTAAAACTCTCTGGAAGACATAAGAATCAAAAGAAAATTTTCAAGTGTTTTAAGACTACACTAAAATATCATCTAAGTTATTAAAAGTAAAGGCTATAGGAAGAAAATTTAACAAACAAAAAAGTAATACTGAGGGATGGAATGATGGCTCAGTAGTTAAGAGCACTGACTGCTCTTACAGAGAACCTAGGTTCAATTCCCAGCACCCCATGGAAGCTCATGACTATAACTCCACTTCCAGGGGATCTGACACCCTCACCAGACATACATGGAGGTAAAACACCAATGCACATAAAAATAAATCTTTTTTTAATTAAAAAAAAAAGCAATAGTGGTAATTCCTTCAAGCCCCTACCCTGTGACAATGTCTGGCTACATAGCCCTCATCACACTGAACTTGAGATTCTACTGATTTAAACAGCCAAGTGCTGAGATTACAGCAGGAGACCACCACCCATCACAATCAGCTCTGGGGGCTTTGCTTTTTCCTCCTTCTATTTCCTATACTTTCTAAAAGACATGCATTTTATTATGTCTACTATTAAGTATATTAAAATCTATTTATTATTTTATGCATTTTAAATCTTTTCTCCTGTTCACAAGTGCAACCAATGATTCACAGAAGAAAATTTAGAAAATGCACAAACACAAAGGAACAATTTACCAACAACTTCATTACCGAAAGTAAATAACCACTATCAATGGCTATGGGGAAGGAAGAAAACAGGATGATTGTTTAAGACTTTAACAGACCTACTTTATGACAAATGAGTAGAGTTAAAGAGAAATTGACTTGAAGAGACATCAACTCCAACTGAGCTGTTTGCCTCTTTTACTTTATTTTGTTTTTGTGACAGGGTCTCTCCTATGTAGCCCATGAAGGCCTTGAGCTAAGTCTGATTTGACCTGTAACTCCTGATTCCTCCTGCCTCTACCACCCCATCACTGAGATTACAGGCCAGGAATGTGCAATCAACAAACCCTCAATTCTAGCAGAGATTTCAGAAAGGGGGGAAGGGATTAAACTGAATAAAACAGAGGAGCACTGAAGTCAAAAGGAGTAAGAACAAAGTATCAAACCCATCCTTAGAACTAGGAAACAGGTGGGTGTAATGAGAAACGATGCGCCCATCAAAGCTTTACAAACTACAGGCTAAAACTACAGGCTGGTTCTACAATGAAGAAAGGCTAGAAGGTGGAGCAAGGAGGATAAACTTCTTAAAGGGCTTATTCAGACTGCGTGGATGGGATTAGACCCAGCTAGGATGGACTATGAAAGGCAATGTCTTTTCAGTGTATCAGTTAATTCCAAGGGGCAGAGAGGCAAGTGTATAGAGAAACTTTGGGAGTTAGGGGATTGAAAAACAGAATGAGCTATAGCATTGAGTCTGTCTCGCTTTAATTAAACCTTATACCTGAAGGACATTATGAATTATGTGTCAGCTCCCTGTCCAAACGAAATAACTGTTGCTGTTATTTGGTTTCATTTAACACTAGAACTTTAAATTTATATTTTAGGACTCAAAACATTCTCTACAGTTGCAAAAACAAAAATACAATAGTATGTATAAGGTCCTAGGTTCTATCCCCAGTACTGCAAAAAGGAAAAGAAAACAATGACTTTATACAATACCTCCCAAGAAATTCAGAAGAGAAAGGAACAGTGGCACAAGCCTTCAGCGCCAGCACTCTGAAGGCAGAGGCAGGCAGTTCTCTGGGAATCCAGGCCAGCCTCGGGTACACAGGGTGTTCCACGCCAACCAGAACTACAAAGTGAGACCTGTCCCCCCAAAAATTAGCAGCTGAATTTTGAGGTAGATTGACTCTCAGCTTCCTAAGGAACCTCCACTCTTAATTCCATACTGGCTGTACCAGTCTGCACTCCCACCAGCAATGAATAATCCTTTCCCTAGCAGCATGTGCTGTCGTTTTACTAATCTTGGCTACTCTGAATGCATTAAGATTAAATACCCAAGTTGTTTTAATTTACATTTCCCTTATGACTAAAGATATTGAGCATTTCTTTAAGTATTTCTCAGATATTTGTGTTTTGTTTTGTTTGTTTTTGATAATTCTCCGCCTAGTTCTGTATCCCATTTTAAATTCTTTTTTTCCCTGTACTTTTCACTTTTCTTGGGTCTTTGTACATTCTAGACACTAACACTCTATCATATGTATAATTGGTAACAATCATTTCCCCTTCTGTAGCCTGCCACTTTGCCCAAATGATAGTACCCTTTGCCATACAGAAGCTTTTCAGTTTCATGAGGCTCTATGTACTAACTGTTGATCGTAGAGGCTGTGCCATCAGTGTTCTGTTCAGAAAACCCTTCCCTGTGCCAATGAGTTCAAGGTATATCTGACTTTACCTATCATATTCAGGGTATCTGGTCTTCTGTGGAGGTCCTGAACCCATTTAGAGTTGAGTTTTGTTTGGGAAAATAGATATGGATGTTTTCATTCTTCTACATGCAGCCATCCAGTCTGACCAGCACCATGGTTAAAGATGTTTTCTTTTCTCCAGTGTGTATTTCTGGCTTCATTATATAAATTCAGTTTTCTGTCCACAGGGATGTGGAATTATGTCTGGATATTCAATTCTATTCCATTGAGCGACATGTCTGTTTTTATAGCAATATCATGTTGTTATTATTACTACAGCTCTGTAATATAACTTGAAATCAGGGATGGTGCTACCTCCTTGTATATACCCAAAGGACTCTATTTAAAGAGATACTTGCTCATCCATGTTCCTTGCTGTTCTATACATAATAGACAGAAACTGGAAACAGCCTAGATGCTAATAAACTATTAGAATGGATAATAAAAATGTGGTACATTTACACAATGGAATATTACTCAGTTGTTAACAATGAAACATAGTGTTATAGAGAGATAACGGGGAAGATAGAACAGGAAGATCAAATGGGTAGGGAAATAGAAAGGCAGGATAAAAGAGGTAATATGGGGAGAAACACTGAAGGTCTTTTGAAAAACCATATGGAAACCTATTACTTTAGAAGTTTCCTAAAACATATATATCTATGAAAGTAATCTAAATGGAATCATCATATAATGGGGAGACAATACACCAACTACACATCGTATGCCACAAACCCCAGTGCTGGGAATGGGTTACATCTTTTTGAGTCAATAGCCAAATGGGCCTCACAGACATGCCTGCAAAACATCACAGGCTAGGGGCTGGAGAGATGGCTCAGAAGTTAAGAGCACTCACTAACTGTTCTTCAAGAGGACCCGGGTTGAATTTCCAACACCCACATGGCAGCTCACAACTGTCTGTAACTCCAAGATCTGACACCCTCACACTGACATACATGCAGACAAAACACCAATGCCCATAAAATAAAAATAAATAAATAATTTTTTAAAAAAAATCACAGGCTTTGCCAAAGCTATTGATTACTCAACACAACCTAATGGTAAGGCCCTAATGCTGAAGACACCACCTACTTATGTCATCAAACACAGAGAATTTGAGCTGGTACCCAAATAGAAGCTTTACCCCAGCTGACTAGCATTCATGGTACTGTAAGTTACTTGGCATGCTACCAGAGAAGAAAGTTAATCATCAGCATCACTCATCTACAAATCCTGTAACCTACAACAATGACCTGCCTGCAAGGTATACTAGTGTTATTGGAGTAACCAACCACATTTCTTTTAATTCGATTTACCATGAGATGGAACCCATATGTGACACTGCTTAAGTGACCAAGCACTTGAAATAGGTCATGGACATAGGAGAAAATCTACTGTTATTCTGCTAAAGGAACATTGCAATAAAATGACAGCTAATGGCATGTTGCTATACCCATAAATCAGTACTTCACACAACCCTCATCAGATATGTTTCTTGCAGTAGACAGTAAATTAACACAGAGACCCACAACTGGACAATGTGCAGAGAATGAGAGACTTGAAAGACTCAGGGTCTAAATGAAATATCTTCATCAAACTCCTCCATCCCCAACTCTCAAGGATCTATGCAGAAGAGGAGGCAGAAGGACTGTAAAAGCCAGAGCCAGGCACAACAGAAATGACATACATGAACTCATGCAGACTGTGGGACCACACCTACGGCCTGCATAGGTTCAAGCTAGATGAGGTACCAGCACTGAGAGGAATAAGTGGACATGGAGTCCCACCCCTAAGCAAGAAGCTATTTGCAATGGATACCTCCTGGGAAATCAAAGTCAGTTTTCTGCAATGGAGTGTCACTGGATATATCAACCACACTCTAGGGCAGGTCTCAGGCCCAGAAGTAGTTGGCCATGATCAAAAAGGATCTCTCTCTCTCTCTCTCTCTCTCTCTCTCTCTCTCTCTCTCTCTCTCTCTCTTCCTCCCCACCCCCAGTGTGTGTACTTTTGTTTTATTTGGGAATGTTTTGTCTTATTTTTTTGTTTTGATTTTTGGTTAGTTGGTTGGTTGGTTTGGGGGTGGGGGTTGAAAAGAGAGACAGAATATGATGTAGAGGGGTGGAGAGATCTGGAAGGAATCGGTGCAGGGAAAAAACATGAAAAATATGATCAAAATATATTGTATGAAAAAAACTTAAATGAAAATGAATAAATAAAAAATGGTACTTACAGTGGAGCACCAAACATTAATATATAATAAAAGAAGAAAATTTTTAAGGAAAGACCTGCATTACATATTGACCTTAATGACAGTACAGAATGTACTTATTTTATCATTTAACCTTTAATAAATAATAACAAATAAATATCAAGGGCATAACTATAAGCAGTAAGAAATACTGCTAACAGAAACTAGGGCTGGAAAGGTAGGTGGGTAGGGTGTTTGCCTTCAATCCCCATCATTGAGTCAAACAATAGTAAGTAATCCCAACCCTCAGGAAGTAGACCGAGGATCACAAATTCAAGGTCACCCACCAACCCATGTGGGCTACTAGAGACAGTCTCAAGACAAAGGGAAAGGATGCAGGGCTGGGGTAGTAATTAAGTTTCCTAGTAAAACAAGGCAGGCCTGAGTTGAATTTTGTTGTATTACCGATTTTGTTGAGAACTGTAAACATTATGTGTAAACTCGTAACACTAAAATGGGAAGAAGGGCCTAAAATTCTTAAACAACTAAGCAATACATTCCAAAACAAAGCATGACAGGTTACTAGGCCAGCAAACTTCAAGAAAACTTAACTAGTGATTACGCTACATATTTTAAAAAAAAAAAAAAAAAACAACCTTTTTTCTTTGTTTCCAATCTTACAGACCTAAGGTCTTCAAACGCTAAGCATGCACCCTACCACGTGAACTATATTCCCAGCCTGAAACCGTAAATTGTAGAGAGTAAATAGCCAGTAGCAGCGCAGAAATGTGAATACCAGGAATCCCCGCACTGGGAACACAGAGGAAGGTGGATCTTCTTGAGCTCCAGGCCAGCTATAAGAAGTTC